>PISW01004357.1:0-168600 GCA_004023785.1 Mungos mungo
TTTTTTTCTTCCCAGAGTAACCAATGTTATCAGAACTTTTATATCCTTCCTGAGATGTTCTTCACTCATATAAGCAAATATGCAGAAATCTTCCTCTCCTTCTTTTTTTATAAGACATACATAAGCTCCTCCCCCTTCCCTGGCTACAGGACATCTACTGACCTGAGCGTGGCACCCTCAGTTTTAATCACATCTCCATTTTGCAGATAAACATACTGTTGCATTCCATCTCCTATAACTTCTTTTCTTGGAGGATTCCGTGGGAGTTTTTTAATGCAACATGCGGTGCCTAGTAACAAAACATGTAAAATATATTATGTCATACTTTAAATGATAGGAGATCAACTTTCATAGAGCTAACACTGTGCTAGACTGCAAAAAGTATTAACATTAAGAGAGAGACAAGAGAGAATGGGATGGGTTATAGCAGTGTTATCTCTGGAATGGTAACTATTTTTTCTATCCCAACAAAAGCTTTTTATTCTTTCATGTGCTTCTAGGTCTACATAAAAGCCCTTGAGATTTTCTAGTCACTCTTATTTTATACAAAAGTTTGAAAGTAGTTCTTCATCATCTCAGCTAGCTTTCCTGTCAAGATGGGTGGTGATGAGGGAGTAACACAGTACCTGGGAACTTTCTATCTAGGTCTTAACATACAGTAGAAGTCATGGCATCATGGCATCATGGCAGTACTTAATAATAAAAGGATGAGGGCACAGTGTTCTTTCAGTGAATGCTGAAACCTGGGGCTAAGATGTTAAACTGTTAAAATAAATTTAACCCATACTAGACCTCTCACTGACATTAAGAAAATCAATTAACCAATCAATAGGTGAGTGCCAATTATCTAACCAGTATATTATATATAATTAATATAAGCACCATGACATCCAAATGCTTAAAAACTATCACAGTTGGGGACATACAATTTATAAACAAGCGATAATTAAAGAACTATACTCAGTTTCATTTAATGAATACTAAATGGACAATTCAGCCAATAAAGGCAATACTAATTAAGAGAAAGAGGAAACAATTAGGAAAAGATTCATACATTTGATATAACCTGAAGGATGGCTTACAGGATGAGTAATACAGGAAAAGGTCCAGAGAATGACTTACAGCTAAGGGGAGCAGCATTTGGAAAAGCAGAGAAACGACCATGTGTGTGGCATATGTGCAACAGGGCAATGCTACCAACTTGTTAATGCAAAACACTGGCTGAGAAGCAGAAATAAAGTGGGATTAGATGTGCTCAGACCATGCAAAGACCATGCCTTTCAAAGAACAGAGGAATTTAGACTTTACCATATGTGGCCACTGTATAGCCTTTGGAAAGAAAATGAATTATTTTAGCCTGTCAATCAATATGGCAGCTCTAGGCAGGACACTGAAGGGGGAGAGATCAGAAAGACCAGGAGGGGATGCCTGTAATGACCTAGCCAGAAGGTTGTGAATATCAGAACTAAAGCGAGAGCAGTGGACAATATGGAGAAAAAGACATTCAGGGAAAAACTGACAAGGCACAGAAATAAGGCTAGAATGGAAGATAAAGGAGACAGAAATTCTGCAAATATAATAAAAATAAAACAACTGGGACCGTACCTTCCGTCTCCAGCCCCAAACTCCACTATTTTGTATCTTGGAGGCTGAAGCAAAAAATATGCTATTCTGGGACCTGGCATTATATAATAGGGCTGTCTTCATTCTGGAGTGAGATGGGGAGGTTTTTTGGTATGTGTTTATTTTTAATGTGTAATTTTGTCTTTCAGAAGTAGAGGTATTATATTTCCAGTTATGAGACCTTTGATACATAATCCTTCCAAAAAACCCACCATTATCTTAGAATTACAGAACAAATGTCATACAATAACTTTGTATCAGTTTTTAAAGTTATGTGCAAATATGAAAATACATATCCTATTCAAATTAACTATATATGCAGGATGGAGAAGGGCATGCTGAAAGCAATCATATAATAATATTTAATAAAAGCTTATTGTGATATAATTCAATAGTATAAAATTCACCCTTTTAAATTGTACAATTCAGTGTTTTTTAAAAAACGTTTATTTATTTTTGATAGACAGAGAGACAGAGCGTGAGCAGGGGAAGGGCAGAGAGATAAGGACATACAGAATCTGAAACAGGCTCCAGGCCCTGAGCTGTCAGCAGAGCCTAACGCAGGGCTCGAGCCCACAAACCGTGAGATCATGACCTGAGCGAAGTCGGCTGCTTAACCGACTGAGCCACCCAGGTGCCCCCAATTCAATGTTTTTAAAGTACATCCAGGGGTACCTGGGTGGCTAAGTTGGTTAAGCGTCTGACTCTTAGTTTCGGCTCAGGTCATGATCTCACAGTTCATGGCTTTGAGCCCCACATCCGGCTCTGCACTCACAGTGCAGAGCTTTCTTGGGATTCTCATATTCATATTCTCTCTCTCTCAAAATAAACTTTAAAAAATAAAGTATATCCAAAGAGCCGTATAACTATCTCCCCTATCTAATTTTATAACATTTTCAAAACCCCGCAAATGGCGCCTGGGTAGCTCAGTTGGTTGGGAGTTCGACTTCAGCTCAGGTCATGATCTCAGGGTCTGCGGGTACAAACCCTGTATCAGGCTCTGTGTTGACAGCTCGGAGCCTGGAGCCTGCTTCAGATTGTGTCTCCTTCTCTCTTTGTCCCTCCCTGACTCATGCGGTCTCTCTCACATAAATAAACTTCTAAAAAATTTTTTTAAACCCTCAAAGAAACCCTTTACCCAACTGTAGTCCTTCCCTGTTCTCTCCTCCCAGCCCCTGTCAACCACTTACCTACTTTGTCTGTATCATGTAATGGTTTTCACAGGGGGAAACCCTCAGTCATTTGTTAAGTTTTGAATAATGGGTTATAACATCATTGTTAATGCTAATTCTTGAAGCTGATACAAACGTGATATTGTTTATAATACCTTCTAATGAAAATACATTCTAATTGAATGGGACAAAGGCAAACATTTGGCGCTTAGAACAGGGATGTGAAATAAATGGCAAAGACCTAATTTTAGCTGCAAAATAACAGCTATCAAATCACAAATATTTTATAAGATTTACTTAAAAACACACCAACATATAGGGGCAGCCTTAGGCTATATAGTTCTCATGTCTAGTAAAATTCTGGTTTCCTGCCAGCTCTTGGGAGTTTCCAAATTATACACTGATTGTATCTTAAAAGTTTGAAAGCAGGATGCTTCAAAGTTACTGTACCTTCTCACTGAAGTCTTTTTTTCTTAAAAATTTTTAATGTTTATTTTTGAGAGAGAGAGAGAGAGAGTGCAAGCAGGGGAGGGGCAAAGAGAGAGACACAGAAGCCAACACAGGCTCCAGGCTCCAGCCTGATGCAGGGTTTGAACCCACAAACTATGAGATCACGACCTGAGCCGAAGT
The DNA here is from genome assembly GCA_004023785.1 of Mungos mungo. Taxonomy (NCBI): domain Eukaryota; kingdom Metazoa; phylum Chordata; class Mammalia; order Carnivora; family Herpestidae; genus Mungos; species Mungos mungo. The sequence goes on from PISW01004357.1 coordinate 3,426, forward strand.
CAGACATTTAACCAACTGAGCCACCCAGGCGCCTGGTCACAGAAGTCTTATAAATGGCATTCATAATTTAGGTGTGGCCTGTAAAACCCACAGGTTGTTAGCATCATAAAGCCGTTGAAAAATTTCTGCCATACTGATAGTTAACAAAAATAATAAAATGATATGGAGCAAAGAAAGTAATAAAATAAAATGGAACAAGAATGTTAGTAATTAAGGATTTAGAGAATGAAAAGATACATGGGACTCTTGCAGGGAGATTCTGAAAGATACTTCTGTATGATTTCAGTGCTGAGCATCTCAAGGTCTGTATATAGTTGGTCTAGCTTCAATAAAGTCCAGAATGAAAATCAAGTTACTTCTCAAAATATTAAAATTTTAGTGACTATAGAAGCAGTGTCAAGATTTTTTTCCTTCCTTATTTCGGGGCTTGAACTCATGACCCTGACATTATAACCCGAGCTGAGATCAAGGGTCCGATGCTTAACTGACTGAGCCACTTAGGTACTCCTCCTTGATTTTCTTTAAATCAACCTAATAGGTAATCTTTTATACAAATATTCATTATTTTATATGGAATCCAAAAGTATTTTATTTTAATGAAAAAATTGGTCAAATGTCCATTGACACATGAATGGATAAACAAATCGTGGTATAGTCCTACCATGGATTACCACTAGGCAACTGATACATGAAATATAGATGAATCTCAAAAACATGACTCTGTGTGAGAGAGACCAGAGAGCGATTCTGTATGCTTCTATTATGTGACATTTTATTTATTAAAAACTTTTTAAAATCTTTATTTTTGAGAGAGAGAAAGCACAAGCAGGAGAGGGGCAGAGAGAGGAGGGCAGACGATCCAAAGCAAGTCTACGCTGACAACGGCAAGCCCCATGTGGGGCTCGAACTTGCTAACTGCGAGATCATGACCTGCGTTGAAGTCACTCAACCAACAGAGCCACCAGGCACTCCCCATTAGGTGACATTTTAAACACGCGAAACTAATCTGAAGTGAAATAAAGCAGATTCGTGGCTGCTGGAGGAAGAAACACTGCAGAGAGGCCCCAGGGCACCTCTTTTTAGGGGCATGGGAGTGTTCTCTATCTTGAATGGACTGGTCACAAAGGTGTTTATCAAACTATACGCTTAAAATGGGTACATTTACGTATGTAAATTCAAACTCAATGAAGTTGATTTATGAAAAAGTAGGCCATAAACATGAAAAAAATTCAAACTGACCCTCCTGCTAAAGGAGTTGGCTAAAGTCAGAACCGTCAGCATCGATTTTTAATTCACAAAATTTAATGGGTAGATAGACAAGAGAAGGGTGAGGAAAAGTGACATTAAACGATAATGATTTCCTGTGTCATACAGTCCCTTATGATTGTAAGAAAGGAGGAAAGGGGGCGCCTGGGTGGCTCAGTCAGTTAAGTGTCTGACTTTAGCTCAGGTCATGCTCTCACTGTGAGTTTGAGCCCCACATGGGGCTCTGTGCTGACAGCTCAGAGCCTGGAGCCTGCTTTGGACTCTGTGTCTCCCTCTCTCTCTGCCTCTACCCACCCCCCGCCTTCAAAAATAAATAATAAAACATTAAAAAAAAAAAAAGAAAGAAAGAAAGGAGCTAAGAAGGTAACAAAGTCAGGTTAGAGTGTTTTTTAAGAATGGGCAGCCTGGTCATACTGGGTGCTTTGGCTGAAAATATCTTGGTGTCCCAAATGTAGTCTTAAGCCCTAAAAGGATGACACTTAAAAATATTTAAAAACATGAGTTGAATGCCGACGCGCATTCCTTTTGTGAAGGAATACTCCTGACTTCTGCCCTTCATGCATCTTGAACTTGCCCAACCACTTCCGCCACTGTAGTTCCTCTCCCCTATTTACTTAGCTTTATTTTTTTTTTCTTCATGGCCCCGATCAGCATCTGACCTACTGTTTACCATTTACCTTCCCTACTGGAATGAGGCGTCACTTGGATATTTGTTAAAGGAGTGAATGAATCTGTGTGTGACGGCGAGATGGGGAATAAGGAAAGAGATAGGAAAGTGTTAGTACTGGAGGGGGATCAGGTGCAGAGAATTATCAGCGCAATGATCTTGCACCAGCATTGCAGGGTATCATAGTAAGTGCCTTTAAGTTATGGAGGCCCTGAGACCAGGTTTAGAATGTGGACAGTAACAGCAGTTGCGTGTAGCGTGTCTAGCACACTGCCTGGCACACAGTGAATGTTCGGTATTGGTTAGTTATTGAATCTGAAGTAGTAATTGTCACATGGACAAAATTAAAACTGACCGTCACTGGGCAAAGGGGAAAAATAAGTGGGATAAGAGATCTGAAGTAGAAAATAGGACATTCCTTCTCCTCTTGTGTTAAAATTGGGGGCAGTATTAAAAGTATATTAATTTCTAAAAGTATGACATAAATATATAAGGTATTCAGTAAATGACCAACTAGCTTACATAGTTCTGTAACTGAAATAAATTATTCTGAAAACATACTTTTCCTCAATGAGCTCAATTAATGCTTTCTGTTTACCATTAGTGATGCTTTTACAAATATCTCTTATGCCCCCAGTATGATCGTAATGCCAATGAGTCACTATGATTTCCTGGATTGTTGTATTAAATTCAGTCAGAGCCTGCTTTAAACAGTGGATATATTCTGGAACTGCCGGTTCTCCAGTGTCAATGAGGATTCTCCTGAAAATTAAATAGAAGATAATCACACAATTGGAACACAAAGTGAAAATCAGCATATAACTCACACAGATCATTCATATTACATTTAAGAAGCTGCATAAATTGCTTGGCTTTCAACCTCCTTGAAAAGCAACTATGTGATACTTCGCCTGAACCACAGTAATCTCACTGTAAGAAAAGTTCTTTGAAAATAACTTATAGGGGCACCTGGGTGGCTCAGTCAATTGAATGTCTGACCTTTGATTTCAGCTCAGGTCATGATCTCAGGGTTGTGGGATCAAGCCCCATGTCGGGCTCTGCACTGAGTGTGAAACTGGTTTGGGATTCTCTCTCTCCCTCTGCCTCTCTCCAGATTGTGTGTGTGCATGCGCTCTCTTTCAGAAGAAAACAAAACAAAACAAAACAAAACCTATAGTTAAATGTAAGTCTGAACTTGGGAAGTTCAAGGCACAATAATATTAATACTTACATAGCACTTAAATATGGCATTGTTTTAAGAACCTTACATATTTTAACAATTATGTTCCTCATAAAACAATTTTTTCAATGTTTATTTTTGAGAGAGAGAGAGAGAGAGAGAGAGCGAGCGCACAAGCATGAATGCACAAGTAGGGGAGGGGCAGAGGGAAGAGGGAGACACAGACTCTGAAGCAGGCTCCATGCTCTGAGCTGTCAGCACAGAGCCAGATGTGGGGCTGCAACCCACAAACTGTGAGATCATGACCTGAGGTGAAATTAGATGCTTACCTGACTGAGCCACTCAGGCCCCATCTCTCCCCATAAAACTATTTAAAATAGGTATTTCATGGGGTGCCTGGGTGACTCAATTGGTTAAGCCTCTGACTTTAGCTCAGGTCATGATCTCACAGTTTGTGAGTCTGAGCCCTGCCTCGGGCTCTGTGCTGACAGCATGGAGCATGGAGCCCACTTTCAGTTATGTCTCTCCCTCTCTCTGCCCCTCCCCTGCTCACACTCTGTCTCTCTGTCTCTGTCTCTCTCAAAACTAAGTAAACATTAAAAAAATTTTGTTCAAATAGATATTTCATTATTATATTTAGAAATTAAATAACTTGCCCAAGATTACACTGCAAATAAATAGCCAAACCAGCATTCAAATCCAGATATTCTGGCTCCAGAATGTGCTTTTATGTACTCTCTCTTTTTTTAAATGTTTATTTTGAGAGACAGGAGAGAACACTAGCAGGGGAGGGGCTGAGAGGGGGACAGAGGATCCGAAACAGACTTTGCACTGATAGAGAGACAGACGTAGGGCTCCGACTCATGAACTGTGAGATCATGACCTGAGCTGAAGTTGGAGGCTTAACCAACTGATCCATCCAGGCACCCCATCAACTCTGTCTTTGAGACTTTTTACAACATCCTCCAATGTCTCATACATATGAAAGAATTAGATTCAATGGCATTCTTCTAAAGAAACCTAGTCTTCTGCACTACATACAAAACGTACCACATAGTTTTACCTTGGTTCCCTTCCACATAAAAATGAAGGTAGTAGGGAAGGAAGCATGGGGAAATGTCTGAGTTGCTTTATTTCTTGACTTAGACAACCTTGCTAGTTATATTTTTCTGCTTATGGTTCTGAACCTTCCTTATACTTTGCTTGCCCTTCCTCACTATTTTATGGGATGATGGTCTTTCTCTGTGAAGTTTTCCTGAACTGAAGAAATAGGGGTGACATCTTCCTTCTGAAGAACCAACTCACAAACTTGTTAATTCGTTCTGCTTCACAGTAACACCTCCCTGATTCATGTTGGGGGAGAGAAGATTCATCTTAATGAAAAGTCTGAGTCATTCACTCATGAATACAGTAACTGTATGAATTATCTACTATGGACCCTGTCTTTCTTGTATGACAAAAAAATCCTGTTTATACTTGTGGAGGGTGGGAGAGGGAAGGGCTATGAAAACAGACAGTGACAGATAACCAGTACGGCTTTCTGCAGAACATTAATGTGGGGTAAATATGGCATCAAGAAACCGCATCGCTATTTTACATTGGATGGTTTATTTCCCTAATCCTATTCCCGGAGACCCAATAAAAACAAGCTGTTTGCTTGCAGGATTGGGGTGTGTGTGTGTGGTGGGGGGCGTGAATGGCCTTGTGGTCCACAGCCTTTTATCTACATGTTAAGTTCCAAGGAGCAGCGGCTGTACCTCACAAGTACATTGGGTTATAATCGTCCCTTCTGGAGACAGGGAAATGGATGGTTATGCGGGCCCAAGAATGCATTAGAAGGTCCTGTAGGCAGTAGAAATATAAGGAGGAGATGGTTAAAAAACATTGACACAATCAACAGGATTGATTTCTTTTTTTGAGACAGTGAGCATGCATACAGTCATGTACATGCATGTGGTGGGGAGGGCAAAGAGAGAGGGAGAGAATCTTAAGCAGGCTCCATGTTCAGTGCGGAGCCCAACGTGGTCCTTGATCATATGACCATGAGATTGTTGCCTGAGCTGAAATCAACAGCTGAACACTTAACCGGCTGAGCCACCCAGGTGCCTCAACAGGATTTTTCTTAAACAACTGGAGTTGGAAGGGACAGGAAAGAGTTGACAATTCTGTGGTTTCTAGGTGAGAGGACTGGTATGTCATTAACCAGGACTATAAAAACTGGAGGGACCAAATGGGAGATAAATTTGGTTTGGGCCAGGGTGAATTTTGATGATGCTGCCAGCATGTGACACATTATGTACTTACATGTCTATTTATTTATTGCCTGTCTGCCCACCCTGCCACAACCTATATATTTAAGCTCCATGGGGACAGAAACCTTGTTTGGTTTTGCTAGAACCTTGATAGTGGCAGGTACTAGATAATAAATGCTTGTTGGAGGCAGTGGCTTTATTTTATCTCATTTAATTATCAGAACAATCCTGAGATGCTTCTCTCATTTAATAAAGTAACTGAGGCCTTGACAAGTTAGACATACATATAATATAGTAAGTTGCTCAGAGTCACAAACTCTAGCAGAGAATATATTTGAATCCATTCCTTTCTAACGGCAATGGACATTTTCTTTGGATATGAGGTATATACTTCAGCAGGTTTTGAAGGACAACTTTAGTTAATGGGCTCTTCCCCTTTTTAATGTCTTGGGCCCCTTGGTAAAGCATGGTAAAACCTACGGAATAGTCTCAGAATAATGTATTGGAATGTATAAAACAAAACACAGAAGATTACAAAATAAACCAATCATACTGAAAAAGTTATAATTAAACATTATGCTATAGTATTACATGTGCTTCTTTGTTATATGAAATAACACGATCAGCATCAAAGCTTGTAATGACCATAATTTCTTTTTTTAAAAAGTTTATTTTGGGAGAAAGAGAGAGAGTGAGCATGTGCATGTGTGCACATGTGTGAGGGAGATGCAGAGAAAGAGGGAGAGAGAATTCCAATCAGGTTCCACATTGACCCTAACATGAGCCTCATACTCATGAACTGCGAGATCATGATCTGAGCTGAAATCAGGAGTTTGACCCTTAACCAACTGAACCACCCACATGCCCCAAATGACCATAATTTCTAAATGGTGACTATGCATACTATTTTGAGATACCTGACATGACTGTAATATGCTATGAAAATACTGGAGAAAAAAAAAATCACAGGTATGCTATTACTACTATAGTTTTTGGCCATATTCATAATTGATTTAAGGCTAGTTATCAGTTTGAGGTTAATAAAGATAAAATTATTTTCCCCAGCTAAGGTCAGACTCCCTGAATTATATCCTTTGGGGGACCATAGACTTCAGGTTAAGAACCCCTTCTCCTGGTAGAGGAGGAAAAAGATGATAAAATCAAGCCCGAGTTACTGGGAATGAACTATTGTTTGTTGATGTACCTACCCCAGTTGTCTAGAACAGTCCTGGCACAAAATAAGGTCTCAATATATATACTCTGAATGAGGAATGAAGAGGTTTGGGAGACAAGATGGCGGAGAAATAGGGAGTTCCGTACTTCCCACCCACATCTCTCAAACAAAGAAGGGCTGAAGCCAAAGGACACTGAACCACAAAGTCTGGAAGGAAAAGAGACAGAGTCCACTAAGAAGATAGCCTCATTAGGGCTACTTCAAGAAACAAGCCAAAGTACACATGGTGGAGGGTCTCAAATATCACAAGTAGGGAAATAAAACAACCAAAGGCACAAGAGAGACCAGGAGACACCATTAAAAGAACACTTTCTGAATGGATAGGCCGTGGACAGTCAATGGGCCTCCCTTAATATAGCAGAACGCGCAAGTGCAGAGCGCATAACAAGCTTTTAAAACTTACAAGAGACAGAGAGCTAGCCAAAATGACAAAATGGAAGAACTCTCCTCTAAAGAAATTCCAAGAAGAAATGAGAGCTAAAGAATTGCTTAAAACAGATATAAGAAACATACCTAGGAATTTAAACAATAGTCATAAAATTAATAGCTGGACTTGAAAAAGGCATGGAAAACACCAGAGAAGCTATTGTTACAAAGATTATGGACCTTAAAAATAGTTGTAATGAATTTTAAAAATGCTATAAATGAGGTGCATAATAAAATGGAGGTAGCCACTGGAAGAATTAAAGAGGCAGAGAGGAGAATAGGTGAATTAGAAGACACAATTATAGAAAAAGAGGAAGCCAAGAAAAAGAGAGATAAATTGACCCAGGAGCACAAAAGGAGACTTTGAGAACCGAGTGATGCAATCAAATGGAACAATATCGGTATCATAGGAATTCTGGAAGAAGAAGAAAGAGAAAAGGGGGCTGAAGGGGCACTTGAACAAATTATAGCTGAGAACTTCCCCAATCTTGAAATCCAAGAGGCACAGAGAACTCCCCCCAGACATAACTTGAATCGATCTTCTGCATGACATATCATAGTGAAACTGGCAAAATATAAGGATAAAGAGAGAATTCTGAAAGAAGCTACAGATAAAAGGGTCCTAACATACAAAGGGAGACCTATCAGAGTAATTGCAGACCTATCTACTGAAACTTGGCAGGCCAGAAAGGAATAGCAGGAAATCTTCAATGTGATGAACAGAAAACATATGCAGCCAAGAATCCTCTATCCAGCAAGCCTGTCATTCAGAATAGAGGGGGAGATAAATGTTTTCCCAAATAAACTAAAATTGAAAGAGTTCATCACCACTAAACCAACCCTACAAGAAATCCTAAGGGGGAACTATATGAGGGAAATATTGCAAGGAACACAAGGTACCAGAGACACCATTACAAGCATGAATCCTACAGAGAATACAATGACGCTAAACCCATATTTTTCAATAATAACACTGAATGTAAATGGACTAAATGCTCCAATCAAAAGACATAGGGTATCAGAATGGATAAAAAAATAAAATCCATCTAGTTTCTGTCTACAAGAGACTCATTTTAGACCTGAGGACACTCTAGATTAAAAGCAAGGGGATGGAGAAATATCTACCATGAGACTGGAAGTCAAAAGAAAGCTGGAGTACCCATACTTATATCAGACAAACTGGACTTTAAAGTAAAGGCAGTAACAAGAGATGAAGAAGGGCATTATATAATAATTACAGGGTCTATCCACTAGGAAGAGCTAAAAATTATAAATGTCTATGCACCGAATTCGGAAGCACCCAAATACATAAAACAATTAATCACAAACAGAAACAATCTTATTGTAAGAATGTGCTAATTGCAGGGAACTTTAATACTCCACTTACAGCAATAGATAGATCAACTAGACAGAAAATCACCAAAGAAACAATAAGCCTGAACTACACATTGTACCAGATGGGCTTAACAGATATATTTAGAACTCTACATCCTGAGGCTATGGAGTTCACTTTCTTCTCGAGTGTGCATGGCACATTCTCCAAGATAGGTCACATACTGGGTCATATAGCAGCCCTCCATAAGTACAAATGAATTGAGATCATTCCATGCACACTTTCATATCAGAATGCTATGAAACTTGAAATCAATCACAGGAAAAAGTCTGGAAAACCTCCAAAAACATGGAGGTTAAAGAACACCCTACTGAAGAATGAATGGGCCAATCTGGCAATTAGAGAAGAAATTAAAAAATAAATGGAAACAAATGAAAATGAAAATACAACAATCCAAACTCTTTGGGATGCAGCAAAGGCAGTCCTAAGAGGAAAGTACATTGCAATCCAGGCCTATTTCAAGAAACTAGAAAAAGCACAAATTCAAAATCTAACAGAGCACCTAAAGGAACTAGAAGCAGAACAGCAAGAGCACCCCAAACCCAGCAGAAGAGAAATAATAAAGATCAGGGCAGAAATAAACAATACAGGATCCAAAAAAATAGTTGAACAGAGCAATGAAACCAAGAGTTGGTTTTTTGAAAAAATAAACAAAACTGATAAACTTCTAGCCAGGCTTCTCAAAAAGAAGAGAGAACACCCAAACAGACAAAATCACAAATGAAAATGGATCTGTTACAACCAATCCTTCAGAAATACAAGCAATCATCAGGGAATACTATGAAAAATTATATACCAACAGACTAGACAACCTAATTCCTAAACACAAATGTACTACCAAAATTCAAACGGGAAGAGATAGAAAATCTGAACAGACCCATAACTAGTGAAGAAATTGAATCAGTTATCAAAAATCTCCCTACAAATTAGAGCCCTGGGCCAGATGGCTTCCCTGGGGAATTCTACCAGACTTTTAAAGCAGAGTTAATACCCATTCTTCTCACTATTCCAAAAAATACACATGAAAGAAAAGCTTCCAGACTTATTCTACGAAGCCAGCACCACTTTGATTCCCAAAACAGACAGAGACCCAGCAAAAAAGGAGAAATACAGACCAATATCCCTGATGAATACAGATGCAAAAATCCTCAACAAGATACTAGCAAATCAAATTCAACAGCATATAAAAAGAATTATCCACCATGATCAAGTGGGATTCATTCCTGGATTATAGGGTTGGTTCAATATTTGCAAATCAATCAATGTGTTACATCACATTAACAAAAGAAAAGATAAAAACCATATGATTCTATTGATAAATGAAGAAAAAGCATTTGACAAAATATAGCATCCTTTCTTATTAAGACCCTCAAGAAAGTCAGGATAGAAGGAACTTACTTAAACATCAAAAAAGCCATTTATGAAAAGCCTACAGCTAATATCATCCTCAATGGGAAAAAACTGAGAGCTATCCTCCTGAGATCAGGAACACGACAGGGGTGTCCACTCTCACCACTGTTGTTTAACATAGTGCTGGAAGTCCTAGCATTAGCAATAAGACAACAAAAGGAAATAAAAGGCATCAGAATTGGCAAAGATGAAGTCAAACTTTCACTTTTAGGAGATGTCATGATACTCTACTTGGAAAACCCAACAGACTCCACCAGAAGCCAATTAGGACTGACCCATGAATTCAGCAAAGTCTCAGGGTACAAAATCAATGTGCAGAAATCTGTTGCATTTTTATACACCAGTAATGAAGCAACAGAAAGAGAAATCAAGAAACTGATCCCATTCACAACTGTACAAAAAAAACATAAAATACCTAGAAATAAATCTAACCAAAGATGTAAAAGATCTGTATGATGAAAACTATAGAAAACTCATGTAGGAAATTGAAGGAGATACCAAGAAATGGAAAAACATTCCATGCTGATTGATCGGAAGAATAAATATTGTTAAAATGTCATTACTACCCAAAGCAATCTACACATTTCATGCAGTCCCCATCAAAATTGCACCAGCATTCTTCTTAAAGCTAGAACAAACGATCCTAAAATTTATATGGAACCACAAAAGACCCCGAATAGCCAAAGTAATATTGAAGAAGAAAACCAAAATGGGAGACATCACAATCCCAGACTTTAGCCTCTACTACAAAACTATAATCATCAAGACAGTATGGTATTGGCACAAAAACAGACATATAGACCAATGGAATACAGAACTCAGAATTGGACCCACAAATGTATGGCCACTTAATCTTTGACAAAGCAGGAAAGAGTAGCCAATGGAAAAAAGACATCTCTTTTTTTCCAGACTCTTTGGGATGTAGCAAAGGCAGTCCTAAGAGGAAAGTACATTGCAATCTAGGCCTATTTCAAGAAACTAGAAAAAGCACAAATTCAAAACTAGATCACTTTCTTGCACCATACACAAAACTAAACTCAAAATGGATGAAGGACCTGAATGTGAGACTGCAGCAATTTCCTACTTGACACATTCCCAAAGGCAAGGGAATCAAGAGCAAAAATGAACTACTGGGACTTTATCAAGATAAGAAGCTTCTGCACGGCAAAGGAAATAATCAATAAAACAAATAGGCAACCGACAGAATGGGAAAAGATAGTTGCAAATGGAATATTGGATAATGGGCTAGTATCCAAAATCTATAAGGAACTCCCCAATCTCCACACCCCAAAAACAAATAATCCAGTGAAGAAATGAACAGAAGACATGAACAGACACTTCTCCAAAGAGGACATATAGATGGCCAACACATGAAATGATGCTCAGCGTCACTCACCATCAGGGAAATGCAAATCACACCCACACTGAGATACCACCTCACACAGGTCAGAATGGCTAAAAATGAACAAATCAGGAGACTCTAGATGCTATCAAGGGTGTAGAGAAGTGGGCACCCTCCTACACTGTTCATGGGAATGTAAACTGGTGCCACACCTCCGGAAAACTGTGGAGGTTCCTGAAAAATTAACAATAGAAGTTCCCTATGACCCAGCAATAGCACTGCTAGGGATTTACCCAAGGGATACAGAAGTGCTGATGCATAGGAGCACATGTACCCCAATGTTCATAGCAGCGCTTTCAACAATAGCCAAGTCATGGAAAGAGCCTAAATGTCCATCAACTGATGCATGGATAAAGAAGATGTGGTTTATATGTATAATGGAGTATTACATGGCAACAAGAAAGAATGAAATCTGGCCATTTGAAGTAATGTGGATGGAACTTGATGGTGTTATGCTGGGTGAAATAAGTCAGGCAGATAAAGACATATGTTTTCACTCATATGTGGAACAGGGGAAACTTAACAGAGGACCATAGGGGAGGGGAATGGGAAAAATAGTTGGGGAGAGGGAGGAAGGCAAACCATGAGAAACTCTTGAATACTGGGAACAAATGAGGGCTGTTGAGGAGGACAGAGGAACAGGGATGATGGACATAGAGGAGGGCACTTGGGATGAGCACTGGGTGTTATATGGCACTGTTATATTAAAAGAAACAAATATACACACTGAATTAAGTTCAGTTTAAATTCCAGCAAATGATTATCATGTACAAGATACTGTGCTATATACTTTATAAGATGCAAATCATCAAGTATTTTCTGAGCTCCTATCATGAACCTACTGTTGTTTGGATGCTATGATCCCTCATATCAGAAGTGATAATAATAGGTAACATTATGGTATGTTTTCTATATGCTAGGATTTGTTAAATACTTTTTTAAAATGTTTATTTTGAGAGAGAAAGAAACAGTGTGTGAAAGTGGGAGAGGGGCAGAGAGAAAGGGGGACAAAGGGTCAAGAGCAGGCTCTGTGCTGACAGCAGACAGCCCGATGTGGGGCTCCAAGCTCCAACTCACGAACCATGAAATCATGACCTGAGCTGAAGTCAGATGCTTAACTGCTGAGCCACCCAGGTGCCCAGCCAGCCAGTCAGGTGTTAAGTGCTTTTGATATGATTTTTCCTTTAAATTTTACTGAATCTGGCAGAGAAAGCAGATACTGTATGTTTTCACTCATACGTGGATCAGGAAAAACTTAACAGAAGAACATGGGGGAAGGGAAGGGGGGGAAAACAGGCAAACCATAAGAGACTCTTAAATACTGAGAACAAACAGGATTAATGGGGGGGAAGGGGAGAGGGGAAAATGGGTGATGGGCATTGAGGAGGACCCTTGTTGGGATGAGCACTGGGTGTTATATGGAAACCAACTAGACAATAAACTATACTTTAAAAAATAAACTTCACTGAATCCTCATTACATCGTTTGAGGAGGGTACTATTCAACTCTCACCGCACAAATAAGGAATCTGAAGCTTAAAGAGTCAACTGTCTTGTCCAAAGTCATAAGCTAGGATCCAGATTTAGGGACAGAGTCTTAACTCTAATTGCTACATTAGACTGCCTTTTCCTATTAAAAGATATACTATTTGCCTTCAAGGGAGTTACAATCTTAATAGTAAAGGTTAAACTTGCAGCTTTCGGAGATTCTTGAGCAGAGGAGGAAGACATAAACACTTGTCAGAAGATTTGCTTATTATTTGTTCATTCCAATGTTTACTGAGTACCTCTGTACACAGTACAGTTCATAGTGACTTAGGGAAATTTATTTGGCATACACAGGCTGATCAGAATGCAGTAATACCAGTCTCAACAGTGGTTATTCAAAAATCTTAGAGTCATAATACTGAAAAATGAGGAGAAAACTTAGAGAACACTCATTCATTCATTCAGCAAATATTTACTCTCTTACTTGTACTATGTATAAGTCTGTGCGAGGTGTTGGGGATACAGTAATGAATAAGCCATCACTGCACTTAGTTTAGTGGGGAGTGGAAGTGAGGAAAGACATGAAGCTTCTTATACATAAAAATCTTTTTTTTTTTTTGCACTAAGGTAAGGACCATGGAAAGTGTAGAGTGCTAACACAGCACATTATATCAACCTAATATAGTGTAAGGGGTCAGGTACAGCTTCTTTGAGGAAATATTTTGACTGAACTCTACAGGCTGAGCGAAGATAGTTTGGTAAAGAGGAGAGGGATACATGGGAGACATAGAGGAAGACATGCAAGAAAGCCAGGAGGCAGAATGAATACAACTCATCTGGCTGGGATGAGGGAAAGGTGGTAGATGATGTTGATGAGACAAGTGGAGGCCACAAAATGCAAGGCCTTCTAATTTTAATTTTTAAAATACTGCCACATGGGGGAGAACAGCTTAGAGAAGGACAAAAACAGTTCCAGAGAAGCCAGTTAGGCTTTGTAGAAGCCTAAGCAAGAGTCATACTGGTGTGGACTGGGTGACAGCAGTGGAAATGGAGATCTCAAAATGGCATGGAGGTGTGTGCAAGAAGCTAAGACATGGCAGGGAAGGGACTAAGCATTTGCGCTGATCAAATGTGGGGATGGTTCTGTTTACCAAGATATGGATGGCTGGAAGAGGAATAGGTTTAGTGGAAAAGCACATGAGTTCAAGTTTGCAAAACACTGAGTTTGAAGTGGCTGTTGTCACCCAAGTACAGATTTAAGAAAAGGTGCTGGCTCTCGTAGTCTGAAGATCAAGTTTGTATTTTAAAAAATTTTTTTAATGTTTATTTATTTTTTGAGGGGAGGGACAGAGCATAAGCCGGGGAGGAGCAGAGAGAGAGGGAAACACAGAATCCGAAGCAGGCTCCAGGCTCTGAGCCGTAAGCACAGAGCCCGACATGGGCTCGAACTCACAGAGGGGGAGATAATGATCTGAGCTGAAGTGGCATGCTTAACCGACCCAGCCTTCCAGGCGGCTCAGATCAAATTTGTATTTTATCTCAACTGGAGCTACAAAGTTGGGAGCTGTTAATGGATAGATAACAGGTGAAGCCAAGGATGTAGACAAGATCACCTAGGTGGAGAATATAGCATGAGAACAGAAGAGAAACGAAGATGGTATCCTGAGGAACTTGCACACTTAAAGACTTGGTAAAGAGGCTGCTCTATAAAAAAAGATGGAGAAAGAACAGCTAGAGAGATAAGAGGAAACTAGGAGGTTGTGGTATTAGTAAATGGAGGGAATGAGTCAATAGTGTCAAAAGGTATTGAAGTTCAAATAAGATAGGAATGGAGCAATGCCGTTAGGTTCGGTGATCGAGGAACCACCTCTGATCTTAGAACTGTTTTGTGCAGAACAAGTGGACATCAATATCTGACCTCTTATTTGTACCCAATTAACACTCATCTCTTGCCAAATGACTTCTACTTTATACAGCAGAGTGACATCACCTGCATGTTATTCCAGCTCAACTATAAGAATTCATCATATATATGTCCTATGAGTCATTCCACTGGCCATTCCACCCCATTAATTTATGTGAGTGGTAATGTAAGCAGTGTAAAGTGGGAGACTATGGAAGTTTCCCTTAGTCACTTCCAAGTTCTCTATGTCCCTTTTACCACAAGCACTTTGCTACACTGAAAGTGATTCTAGTGTTTAAAGATACAGTATGAATTTTTCATACAACATGGTCCCTAAATGCAAGCCAACTTCGTCATATGGTTTTTAAACAGAATCAACCATCTGCTGCATTGCTGGAAGAAAAGTGGGCTGCACCTAACTTATTGTTAGATAGTATATGACCTCCAGCATAGTGCTCCTAAGAGACTTCTCAGGGTAAGTTTGACTATATTCAATTTTATTATAGGTACTGATGTTGGAACTAGTTTAAGATGATACACTGAAGAGAGAAGAGAATTCTAAGGACTTCTTGGGGTGAGAGAGTCCCAGCCAAGACAGACTCTATCCTAGCTCTTAGGTATGTTTTCTGCTGAATTCTCTATCTTTCTAGATTCCGGAGGCAGCCCAAATCAAAGCTTTTGTACCTACTTGATCCTTGTGCACTCTGAACTTAACTTCTGTTTTCCTGGCTTTAGTACTTCTGGTTCCTTCATCCTGCTCCATCCAACATTCAGCAAATACAGCAGATACTTCAAATCAAAACTCCAATTATTCTTACTAAACTGTTTTTGGAAATTAGTTTTATTAATCTTAACACCTTGAAATATACGATTAAATTCTAGGCTCAAGGAGAACTGTTATCTTATTTTGTTTGATTTTGTATTACGTAGGCTATATACTAAAGACGAAGCATACAAAACCTGTTCAATGCACACTTGTGCAGTACACCAGGCCTCCTCACTTCTGCAGAATTACACTAAAACAATGCAGCTGTAAAGGAGAAAAAGCTGAGAAATACAGATAGGTTATTCTACCAACAAAGTAACTTAAATGAGGCCACACAATAGCAACAAAAGCCTAAATCTGTTAGTGGTCTCCTCCTTCCCAAGGGCTGGGGGGCTCTTTAGGGTTTCACAGGCTTGAGCAGTTTGCAAGTAAGAAAACCCTGCTCTCTGCTGCTGAGGTAAGAAAAACGCCTCAGCACAAGTAATCTACTTTTGTGAAGGGCAAGTTCTACTCTGGGCAAAACACTAGTCAAAGGCTAAGGTGAGCAGAGTAAACGCTTTTCTGGATTACTAACTCCAGGCGATCCTAATCTCTCAGCATCTTAAACACACCCACTCTGGCATTCAACATCAAACAAAGTAAATGGGGTTTCAAAACATGAAGCAAAAAAATGGGGGGGAAGTTTGTTTCCCCCCATTATTTCTGTCTCATCAGCCGTTAGAGAGGTTACCACCCAGTACTGATTTAGGGGATGCCTGAAATCGGGGCGTTTGACGGTGGTCCTAAGTGGGGCAGCCTGGCCGACGCAGGGCACCGAGCCCCACAGCCCGTTGCCACAGCCTCTCCGCCTCCGGCGAGCAGTCGTTCTGGGCGTCCCGCAGGCCCGGGTGTTTGTCAGAGAGGAAGAGGGACGTTTACCTGGTGCCGATCCCTACCAAGTAGGTGTTGGTGCCCTGCAGGGTCATGGGTCCCGGGTTACAGCCCAGGACACGCACCACCCTACTGGACAGCCGCTCGACGCGCTGCAGGACGGCCGACATCCCGGTTTCCACTACCGGCCAATGCGCGGTGACCGGAGCGCGGAACTTGTAAGTAGGCCCGGGGCGGAGCCAGCAGTCAGCTGACGCCGCGCTGGCTGCGCGGGAGGGGAACTCAGCTGTGCTGGGGGCGGAGCCAGAGGTCAAAGGACGCCCGCCCCCGTCGCCCAGCCCGGGCTCTGCTGGCCGCTGCCGGAGGCCAGGGAAGCGGGGCGGAGGCGCGTTGCCAGCGGCGTTTTGAAGCCAGGTTGGATTCCGGCCGACTGTCGCAAGCGACAGCGCCGCGGGCCTTCACAGGGACTTGTGTTCAGACAGGCGAGTTCATCTCGATGGTCGTGAGACCTTTTAACCTGGGACGTCTTGTAGTGGAGCAAAGGGCAGGCAGGTGTGGGGTTAGTTACAAAACGAACGCCTCGTTGTTACTAGGCAATGGCGGTGTCTGGGCAGGTGTGTGAGCGAAGGAACTTGTAATCTTTTATGTTAAATAGCAGCAGCTAACATTTACTTAGTTCTTATTGCTATGCTAAGTGCTTTTTCTAAACACCATCTCATTTAATCCTCACAACAGTTACGAGGAAAACACTATTTTTTATGTCCGTTTTACAAATGAAAAACGCAGACTTGGAGACTTGCCCAGGTGACAGCTATGTGAACCCTGCTCAGCGTCGGCAACTTTGTCCCTAGCTGCTTTGACCCTATCTTGTCGGGTTCAAG
Organism: Mungos mungo; assembly: GCA_004023785.1. Taxonomy (NCBI): domain Eukaryota; kingdom Metazoa; phylum Chordata; class Mammalia; order Carnivora; family Herpestidae; genus Mungos; species Mungos mungo. The sequence continues at coordinate 20,563 of PISW01004357.1, forward strand.
GAGCTTGGCACTGCCACCGGGTGCCGTGCTTCTCCTGCCCAGACTCCTCTGTCGGCTATGAGGAGTTTTGTGCTCAAGTCATAAGGGAGTTATTTCCCCCTTTTTAATCTCTTCGGCATTAACTATCCCAGTATTATCCACCGCTACCTGTTTAAAAACAATCGAGTTACAAGTTACTGAAAAGGAAACGCACAGATCCTATGATCTTTTTACTTTTAAAGTTTTTTAATGTTTTATTTATTTTTGAGAGAGAGACAGTGGGAGCAGAGGAGGGTCAGAGAGAGAGAGAGGGAGGCACAGAATCTGAAGACAGGCTCCAGGCTCTGAGCTGTTAGCACAGAGCCCGTCACGGGGCTCGAAACCACAAACCGTCAGATCATGACCTGAGCTGAAGCAGGATGCTCAACAGACTGAGCCACCCAGGCGCCCCCTCTATGATCTTTTTATTGAGTTATGACAATTGTATGTAAGCACCACCTCAAAAGAGATACAGACCATCTCCACTGTCCCAGCCCACTTCTTTTCAAAACAAATGAGAAACTGACACTATATGCTTGTGGTTCTAATATTTAGGAAACACAGTTAAACTTTTTTTTTTCTTGCGGGTATTTTTAAAGAAAAGACTGCTATTAATTTGTACACTATTTATTTTACAAATCATTAGTTTAATATTCCAGATTTCTTGAAAGACACATGTATTATGTGTGAACATTTTTTGCCTTGTGTCTCATAGATGTACTTTTAATGGAAAAGTATTTCAAAAACCTTTGCTGAAATAATGTAAATTATCCCGTTTGAAATAGGAAAGCAGGCAATATACCCTTTAAAAAATGTTTGGAAGAACCATCAAAATTCCCCACATCAGGCATTTATTTTCAACTCCCCAATTTTATTTATTTGTAGCCATCACTTAATGGCTGTTCAGTCAGGAAGCTACTTCCATTTTCCTTTTTTAAAAACCCTGAGCCAGAAAGTCAGCAAACCTTTGAGAAGATTGTGGAGCAGTGACTTCTGGGACTTGTGGGCAGTACCACTCTTCTATCCCTTGACTTTTTGTTTTAAGTTAGAATTTCCTTTGTGGGTTCCATCTCATTTAATCCATTGCCAAGCTCTTCATTTGGCAGACAAAGCAATGGACCCAACAAATAATTTAAAAGTTAAGTGACTATTTGAGACATTAGACACCAGCAGAAGAGGAGGAACAGAGGTTGGGTAGTGAACTTGGTTTAGACAAATTGAAATTAGGATGATTGTGGGATATCCTGGTAAATAAATATACAGACAGTTGGACATATGCGTTGAGCTCAGCAGGGTTTTAGGCTGCTGATACAAAAGTGTCTTTGTGGATATGTTTAGAAATGTGACTTGAAGTTAAAGCTCTTCTTTAAGAAATAAGAGGAAAGATTTGATATTTTGTTCAGTTACATTTACAATCATTTATCATCTGCCAACAACGTGCAACATATTGTTGTAGACATGTGAGAGATGTGTTAAAAATGATAGTTGGCTTTCTAGAGGCTTATAACCAGGAAGGAGACCTACGTTATCGTATTTTAAAGTGCATGTGGGTAAATCCTAGAGAGGTATAGTTGAAGTGATAGGGTTGCAAGGGGGAAGGGTGCAGAGGACCAACCCACGCACCCCAGTCAAACGGTCCCCGAGTAGGTGGTTCGTGTCGGCGAAATATCTGTAGGAAGGAAGACAGACAACATGAATGGTGGTAAAGCCACACTTTACTAAGAAAGTCAGTGTCTTTTATGCCATAGGGGTTTACACATTTTTTTTTCTCTTTAATGATTACAAAGCTTATGGTCCTTGAGAGAGTAAAAACATGCTCTGGGAAGGATCATTTTTTTTTTTATCACAAAAGAAAAGAACAGTCGTGAGAACAGAAGTAAAATAAAACAGGAATGAGGCAGTCTGTCTCTCAAAGATTTTTCTTTTCTTCAAGGCCCTTTAGCAGCTGTGTCTGGGCAAGGCGCTTATCATACAAGGAGTTAATTTTAAACAGAGGATTGTGTTTGCCCCAACCGCAGGCAATGAGCTGGGAACAGAAATAATGTAAGGGAAAGCTGGTGCCACTAACTGACCCAAGTTGATTCAAAACTTAAAGCTTTATGCCTTTTTTGCTTTTGCAAAGCAACGAGAAAAATCAAGACAGGTTAAATAGAAGCCACATATGCAGCCCAGGAGGCCAAATGTTGCTTCACAGTCTCTCGACTGGTTCCACAACTTTCCAAATTTTTTTCTCCTGCGCCCCGGATGCATAGCCATCAGTGGTCACTTATGTAGACTCTCCTGTGCCCCGGAGGCAGTGCCATCAATGATCGCTCTGCAGGAGGTTTTTTGGCCTACTGGGCCCCAACAGAAGGGGAGAATCAAATTAATTGGAAAGATCTGGGAAGGCTTAAAGGTGGTAGGGTTTTCAACTGATTCTTAAAGGCCTGATAGAACTTGATCAGGTAGATGGAGGTAGGAATGGTATTCTAGACAGTAAATATCGTTGAGAAAAGGCATGGAGATAGAAGAACTGTGGTATTTATTTGGGGAAGAGAAACCAATAATCATATGTCTTGGGGCATAGGTTTGAGAAGGTATATAGCTTGAAAAAAGGTAGATGGTACTAAGTTAAAAATACTTTGTAAATTTCTTTATCAGAGTACTTCAAATTTAAGAATTTCTCTTCTTTTCAAATACTTGTTATCTATTTGGGTATGCTGGGAAGCAAATTGCATTTTCTTAAAACTTAAATTTTGAAAACAGTAAAACTTTGTAACCTAGGCAACTTATAAAAGGGCCATGTTGTTCCTTCTCTCCATGTGATAGCTATAAAAGGGTGTACTGTAGTCACAATGACATAAACTCTGTTATCACTACATGAGAAAATCCCATATATGACTAACAGATGATTTCAGTTTCATTTTAGTATGCGATCCTAAAGGTTTATGTGCCCTTTAGTGATACTTGTTTTCAGTGAAGAAGAAATAAAAGATGCCAAGGATGAAGATTTTCCAGAAGGGACTTTGAGTTAAAGAAGGCTTTTTATACTTGACAAGTAAGTCTGTATTTTATGTGTGTTGAATTTGGTTGAGAAACGAAAGTTTGCTAGTTTTTCCTTCTTCAGATATCTGTCTTGCTGCAAAGAGATCACATACAGTGGGCAAAGGTTATTTATTCTGGCTGGCAGCCAGTTTGCCACATAGCTGGGTGGACCTCTGAGTGAAATTGTATTGAAACTGTCTTGTTAAGTCAGCAAGTATCAGAAATTCTCAATGAAGTCAAATTTTGTAGGTGGTATTATTTCTTCTAAGGTGATACATGGAACAGTGATTATACTGTAGGGATAGATAGGAACCATCTTCCTAAAATTTATACAACTATGTGGTCATTGAAAGAGCTGTAGACCTTCTTTATGAGAGCTGCTGTATTTATTTCCTTGCTATGTAGTTGGCATTGTGTTCTGCCTGACTAAATTAGGAATATAGAAGTTGCCATGTCAGCTCAGTCTATTGAGTCTGATGTTTTGCCAATAACTTAGAAATTATTTTTGCTACATGGCAAAATTTGTTTCAAAATTGCAAGAGATTTCCATATCCATACCAGGTAATGGAAACTCTCTTTGTGGGGATCATGATTAAGAAATGTATGCATGGAGTGCTTAGGTATTATAGTCTGTAATGTTAAGGAAATTATTGACATTAAAATCAGTTTACTCATTAGAGATAACTCACCTAAATACCCAACATCTCTAAGCTTCAGAATTCTGGCCAATAATACCCTTCTCCTAGAGATTTGTGAGGATTAAATAAAATGTATGTTAATCACTTCACACATAGTAAACCCTCAGCAATGGAAGCTATTGTTACTGTTATCTGTTCTTCCATTATATCTGTGATGTTCTTTTTCTCTAAATATTGTAGCTTAAGAAATTTCATTTTTAAAGTTAAAAATAGACCATGATCCAACAATTGCACTACTAGGTATTTACCCAAAATGGATACAAAAATATTGATTGGAAGGGGCACATGCACCCTGATGTTCATAGCAGCACTATCAACAAAAGCCAAATTAGGGAAAGAACCCAAAGGTCAATTGACTGATGCCTGGATAAAGAAGATGTGTATATCTATACAATGGAATGTTACTCAGCCGTCAAAATGAATGAAATCTTGCCATTTGCAATGATGTGGTTGGAGCTAGAGTGTATTACGCTAAGAGAAATAGGTCAGACAAAGAGAAATACCATAAGATTTCATTCATATATGGAATTTAAGAAACAAAACAGATGGACATGGGGCACGGAAAAAAGGAGGAGGCAAATCATAAAAGACTCTTAATGATAGAGAACAAACTAAGGGTTGCTGGAGGGGAGGTGATCAGTATTAAGGAGGGCACTTGTTGTGATTAAGGAGCACTGGGTGTTTTATGTAAGTGATGTATCACTAAATTCTACTCCTGAAACTGATATTATACTATATATTAACTAACTAGAATTTGAATAAAAACTTATGAAAAAATTATATTTTTTAGAATGATGTTAGAATAGGGCTTAGGTGTACATCAAACACATCCAGTGTGACCGGTAAGGAATTTGCCAATTTTTGTGGAACTTTTGTTTTGGGAAGATATATTTGAAATCTAGTACATTAGATTTTCAAACTAGCTATTCTTTTCCACTGGAAAACTTTCCTGCATGATATCCATATGACTAATTTCATTACTCATCAGCCACCTTCTCAGAGAGGTGGCCTGTCCTGACCATTCTAATTAAATTGCAACTCAGATGAGCCTATTTCTACTCCCAACTCCTAGAGATATATTTTTTCCATAATACATATCACCTTCCAATATAATATTTAATTCACTTACTATTTTTATTGTTAATTGAGTGTCTTTCTCTGCTAGGATGTAAGTTCCACAAGGGCAGAGATTGTTGTCTCTTTTGTCATTTACTATATTCCCCAAAGCCTAAAATAGCACATGGTAGGTTCTAAGTAAGTATTTAATTCAGTTCTTCTGATTAAATCTCATCCTCCTGAACTCCATGTTTATGTTGGGCGTGATGTCTTTCATTTTAAGAAAAGAAGCATACTGCAGGGAAATTCATGGCTTGCTAGATAGGGAAAAGTCAGATTTTAAAATTATTCTTTTCTATCTTGTTGGCCACAGCATTCTTGACAGGGAAAGTAGTGATAGTGAGCTTATTTATTTATTTATTTATTTTTTCCGTAAGAAGAGTGAAATACCTTTTAATATAATTTTGAAGACTTTTAAACAAAATACTTATAAGTGGTAAAATGACAAGAACACTATGAATATTAGGTTGTTTGTGTTTTTAGGACCACTGGCCCCTCCTGGTTTTTAAAGTAATAAATGTTCTTTGTGGAACATTGTCAGGTGTTAGTCTATTCAGGCTGCCATAACAGAACAGGACAGACTATGCGGCTTAAACAACAGAAATTAATTTTTTTAAACAGTTTTGTAGTTCAGAAGTCCAATATCAAGGTGCCAGCAGGATTGGTTTCTTGTGAGTCCTCTTGTTTTTTTTTTTTTTTTTTGGTCGCAGATGACTGCCTTCTTGCTGTGTCCTTCCTCACATGAGTGTTTGGATGGTGGAAGATAGGTCTCTGTTGTCACTTCATTGAGAAAAATTCTTTTTAACATTTTATTTTATGGTTTAAAAAAGATTTTTTAATGTTTATTTTGGACAGAGACAGAGCACGAGAAGGGGAGGGGCAGAGAGAGAGGGAGACACAGAATTTGAAGCAGGCTCCAGGCTCTGAGCCATCAGCATAGAGTCTGACATGGGGCTTGAACCCATGAACCATGAATCATGACCTGAGCTGGAGTTGGATGCTCAACCAACTGAGCCACCCAGGCACCCCACATTTTATTTTATGTTTTTAGAGAGAGAGAGAGAGAGAGAGCGAGAGCGAGAGAGCGAGAGTGTGAGTGGGGGAGGGGCAGAGAAACAGGGAGACACAGAATCTGAGGCAGGCTCCAGGCTCTGAGATGTCAGCACAGAGCCTGATGCAGGGCTTGAACCCACAAATGTGAGATCATGACCTGGTCTGAAGTCTGACATTCAACCAACTGAGCCACCCAGGCACCTCTGTCACTTCATTTTATAACGATGTCAGTCCTATCGGATTAAGGCTCTGTCATTATTCATTTTAACCTCAATTACTTCCTTAGAAGCCTATCTCTAAATACAGTTGCACTGGTGGTTAGTACTACAATGTAAGCACTCTGGAGGGAAACAATTTAGTTCATACATATAGAAAAGAATGAAGAAGAAAAGGAAATTCATCTATAATGTCATTAATTCCCCAGATAAAACTACCATTAACATTTTTGTATCCCTCCAGTCATATTTCCTTTGTATTTTCACACCCTTGCAATCATACTATAGTATTTGTTTTTACTTAACATTCTTGAAAGTGAAGTCAAAGATTCCAAACTCAGATGCTTATAGGGATCAGACAGACAGGCAAGGTAATAATAGTGACCAACAGTTATTGAGCTCTAACTGTATGTTGAGTACTTTTCTAGAGGTTTATGTGTAATATATATATTATCTTTCTTGGTCTTCACAACAACCCTGTGAGGTATATGCCATTATTACTTCCATATCTCAGGTGGAAGAAAATAAGGCATAGGGAGGTAAAAACATATTTAAGGACACACAGCTAGTAGGTATCTGTATTAGCATTTGAGACCCAGCTGCTGAAATGACCGAAGGTGGCTGGCTGGCTACTGTGGTGAACTTGAGAGAGCATGCCCCATCTAGGAGGCATGCGCTACTAATGAAGGAATGTTAGTATAGTGTAACAGATCGTTCAGTTTTTTGATAGCAGTGAAAAATCTGGATTTTTATATGAAATGTAGGTAAGTAGGAAAATTTTAAAAAAATAACACTGTTGACTCAATTTTTTTTCCTTTTTCTTTTGTAGTTTTGAGACATTTTATTATAAAAAACTGGAACTCTTGAATATTAACTAATAAGAACTTAAAATTCATTGCACATGGGACCCTGGGTAGCTTAGTCTGATGAGTGTCTGACTGTTGGGAGCTATGTAGGGGGAAGAGACCTTGCAAAATTGCCATACCCTCACCAGGAATTTTCACTCTACGGTGAGTTCAGATAGCTCCCAACATCTCCCCCTCTTCTATTTTTTAAATGAAGAGTATGTAATTTCACATTAATTCTGTGAAAGCTTTGATTGACGAAGCGACAAAAGCAAGGCAAAAGGCATAAGATGAGCACCAACGTACCAGCCACAATGCCAATATTTGCCAGGAGTGAGACCAGTCCCTTGGAGCTGAAAAAATTTTGTAGTCCCTGAAGGAAGGAGGCTATAACCTGGGAGGGAGAAATGAAAGCAGAAGAGGCATTGATGGCCTGAATTTGTTCGTGAAGAGACTGAGAGCAGAATTGATCTCCTGCACTACCTGTAATCCATAATCATCATACTGGGGAAGGGTTAGTTTAGCAGAATCTTCCATTGAAGGCGCCCAGCTCTTATAAATGGGGCCCAGATTAGAGGCAATTAATATCAACATAACATCCTATCTATAAAAGAAGGTGAGTGTGATTACTTTTGCTGATTTTGCTGTTTCCCCAGCTTTCTGGGGCAACATTTGCCAATTCAATGGCAAAGAGCAAGGACAGTTTAACTCATTGGACCAGTGATTCCTCAAACTTCTGCCATATGTAGACCAGCCAGCATCTGGGGTGTAGCTGGAGCAGGGCTGGAGATCTCAGGAGCCAGAGTCTTTTTGAGGGTCAGTTTAAGCTGGTTGACTAGATCTGGATCACTTCACCAGGTTGAGGGTTCTTCTGAGTTGGCCTACTTAACTCCAGAGTGATGCCTGAAACTTTAATAAGGGCTGAATTCTTTGTTTAGTTGTATATCTATGAAGTCCACCTCAAGTTTTTGAAAGGGGTATCCTCATCCTTTAAATATAACAAGCACAGAAGATTGTATATAAATGAAATACCATAACAATTTTCTTTGAAGTTTACCTCAAGTTGTCTAATTTAGGCAAACAGCAAACATTCAGACAATCAGAACTAGAATTTAACATCTATAATGGTGCGTTGTTGAAACATAGTTTTCTCTCTAAAAAAAAAACCCTCCATTTTCAGAGATAGCCAAATTGAGACCAATGCATTTGTGGAACGAGTTCAGTCTTAACAACCCTGGCCTAATTATTTACATAAGCTCAGCAAGACTAGCAATTGTTCATGAGATTCTTTTAAAGTTTGCTTTGCTGGGTCATTTTATAAGGAATTTCCAGGTTGAACTTCTAGTAGCCTCTCCAGGCCAAAATTCCAGCCAAACACTTTTCATCAGACAGGCCTGCAATACCTGGTGAATTGGGTAAATTTCTCCTCATGAGGTTCCCAAGATGTGCTGAGGTTCCTGCACCTGTGAGGAAGTGACCTTCTTTACTCACCTGGGGAGGATGCTGGGAACACTGTTAGTAAGGTATCCAGCCAACATTTCCACAAGGCTTTATGGCTCCATGTTTCATAAAGTCAACCTTAGTTCCTTAAAGCTGTCTGGTCATATCTGAGTCTATGCATGACTCTCAAATAGGACATTCCAGTCAAAGCTTTGGTAAAATAACCAGTATTTCCAATGGTGTCCTGCTAGAAAATGAACAGATTCTTATTGAACTTATGCAAACAGTTGTAATTGCCACGAAAGAAAGAATGCTCACTGGGAGTTTTGAGTTTTAGAGGGGTTAGGTAGAGAGAAAAGATAAATGCTTCAGATTACAAACAAATACTTTATGACATTTCTGTATAGCACAGATGTCCTAAGAAAATTTTTTTTCTTAATCTGAATAAGTAAACATTAGAGAATCAGCAATATTTCCAACAAGAGTCACAAAACTATAATTTTTATCAGTTCATTTAGTCCCATGTTCCTAATTCTTGTTCAGCTTGAATGCAGCTTTTAGCTCTGGAAATTTCTACCCATTTTAGTATTAATCCAAAAGATGTCAAATACTGCATTTATCCCAAAAGTCCTTTTTACAACTTTCCTTGAGGAAGAAACACGTTCTGTGACAAAATCTCAGAAATGGACATTGTTAAAGATCTGTCAAGGGTTCATTATGATGCACTTTGACAAAGAAATTTAGTGACACTTAACACTTTTAGTAATATGAGTATTAAGTAATGACCTTATACCAAAACATTAAAACTTCAGGAATTGCCTATATATTTGAGCCGTTGAAGCATTTACCCATGCAATACAACCTAAGGTGTATCATTGTACAACAGTGCTTTTTCATGTAACTTGGCATCCTAAATAAAAAGGCCTAATTGGTCAAAAGACTTTTTTACCATTTAAATACTGGGACATTTGTTAAAACCCTAGGAAGTTATAAACATATCCTAATTAGAATTACAGTTTATCTCAAATCTCAAAATTCCATTTACTAAACCAAAGTGGCAATAAAAGATCCCAAAGGCAAATGCATAGCATTATATAATTGTTAGCAAAACCTAACTCCTTCAACATCGAAAAGTTTTAACTAAGCAATCAAAGACAAAGATAAAACCTAAAGCTTTGGCCTTCTTAGCAGACAAAAGAGAAACCCTTCATTTACATAGTCTTATAAGAGGAGATCAACAATCCGGGAAGACTTTATCTTTTGAATGGAGAGAAAAGCAGAATTTCAACCCTATACCAAGGTACCTTTAAAATTCCATTCATCTCAATGCCAGTCTATCCTTTTCAATGAGTTCCTTTCAGGAACCTTCTACAAGTTTCCTTTGCCTTTAAACTTTATCCCAAAGCCATTTCTCTCCAAACGACCAGTCTCACTTAGGACAAAATTACTTTCTTTTACCCTCGACAAAAATGCATTTTCATTTCTTATATCTTTCTTCCATATCCCCAATTTCCTGCATATAGGGTTGCTTTTCTTATTTTTAACAGTCTTAAGTATACTTAGCAGAATTTTAACTCTTAGGAAACTTCAGTCTCCAATTGAGGGCTTAGTAACTAACTGAAAGGTATTTACACCAGAACTTTTTCTTAGATGGTAAAGTTATGAAGCAATTAAGTACAAAGCAGGTTTTTAACAGTTTTAAATATCCTGTGTTTTTTTTTTTTACAACAACTCAATAGCAGAAACCTACATCTAGTAATTAGTGCTTTCACTTCTTAATCTCGTTAGATAGCCAATGAATTCAATCTCAATTTATCATGCAAGCAAAACTTTAACATTATAGGTTAGCAAGAGCTTTTAAGTCTATCTTAATAATTACCCATGAAAACTATGAGACAGACCAAATTAACCATCACTTTAAGTCATCCCCCCCTTTTTGTTTTTTAACAAACTGGAACAGAAATAACAGGAACTTAATTGACCTTCAGCAAATCCAGGTAGAATACAAGTTTGTTTCTGTCTTTATCTCAAACCAACAAACGTAAATTAATTTAAACACTGAATAAGTTTTACTTGAGCCCACATAAGACACTTTGTTTCCCATAGTTAATTATGACCTGGAAATTTGGTGCAAAAATCTGACTTCTGTGGTCTTGTGTTCCTTAACACCTAGGGCAGAGGGAAGAGCTTGTGTTCCCTGAGGCCTGGGTCAGTTATGCAGGCTGGCCCTTCCCCAGCCAGGTGGTGCAGAAAAAGAATGGGGCAAGGGAGGGCAAGAGGAGAGGCGCCTGCAGGAGGCAGAGAAAGAGAATTTCCAGGTAAAAAAAAAATTTTCCCCCAGCTCAGACAGAGGAGCAGACTTCAGGTTTCTTCTGTTTTGTTTTAACCAGCAGAATTAAGCAGTCCATGTCAGTCCAGAGAAGACAGGGAGCCTTCCCTGAAACAAAATCAGTTTCAGCAGCTGCTTGGGAATATTCCCTTAAAGTCTCTGTCTTGATGTAGACTAACTACAGTTGACTCCAGTTATAGCCATTAACCTGGGAAATGAATGAGGGAGAAGCCCTCACATCTACTAGGCAGAGGAACAGAGAGTGTTAGGGTCCCCTTTAGTCTGATTTTACCTCAGACAGACCAATGAGGTATCTTTCTTTGTAGAGTCCCAACCCCATAAAGTCCCCGTGAGGCAGTGTTGCAGACAGACAAAAGGGTAGGGGTGCCTCCTCATTAGAGGAGTCAGATGCTCTTCTGGCCATGTCCCAAAGGAGCTTAGGTGATGCTTAGCTGTAGCAGTCTCAGCTTTGTGACTTACGATTGGAAACTATTCCGATGCTACCATAGACTGTATGCCGTTCACCACGGAATCACAGACAGGCCCACTCAGACTCCATGGGCTTTTGGGGACCTTAAGGGTGTCCACCTGTGGAGCCACAGAATCAAACTCAGCAGGCAAGCCAGACTGAGCCGCACATTCACACTAACACACACACCAGAGGTTATTACATTCCCTCCCATAGAATGACAATGACAACTGGACAAAAACAGGTACAGAAGTGACCACAAAACAGGTGTTTACAGTTTATTAAAGGGCTGACTGATGTCTTGGTGTGGCCCTGGGGTGGGAAGTAACATTGTGTTCAGTCTTCCACTTAATACCCCAGACAAAAGCACATGTGCATTTAGAGTTCAGCCGATAAACTGGCTTACCTCCGGAGGTTCAGACAGGTGACTCTCACAGATTATTGGCGCCATTTTCAGGGTGGCAGGAAAGACAAGGGTGTCTTCCTGGCTCCCAAGACCTAGATGTTCCTGGAAGTGCACTTTGCTGTTACTAAACCTCTGCAATTAGTTTTAAGAGAACAATGACGCAGTCCTGTGGGTGGCTGTTCATATACCTGTGTCCAAATATCAGTGTAAGGAAATTGATCTGGATGTCCTGGATTTTTAATCACCACTTGTCATACAGCCCAGCAGACTGAAGGGTCAAAGGTGCCCCTTGGGTGGTCATCCGGTTCCAAAAGTTGGCCACTCCAATTCCCAGAGGGTCCATAACCTTCCCCTAGAAAATTTAATCCCATATTTGTGCACTTTTTCAGGTGAATAGATGGCTTCAAAGTTACTAAGAAGACACTTTAGAGGCATATAGGTTCTTGATCCTGAGCTGCCCATTGGACCAAGAAAATTGAACAAAACGCTAGGACATGAACAGAGACAAGACAACCAGACAAAAACGGAACACATATGATAGACACAAATAATAGACCACTGAACATTGAACACAGAACAAATGGCTGGGGTGATCAGGCCCAACCCAGATGGTCTGAAGACCAGATGGCCCAAAGGCCCAGATGGTCCGAAGACCCTCCCAGACCAATGTCTTGGCTGGGTCAGATGGTGAGGTCTCAGGCTTGTCAGCCACCTCTGACCCAACCTACAAATTGTTGCGACCAGCACAAATCTTACCTCTGGAGGTGATGGGAAAATGAGTTTAAACCAATCTCCAAAACTGCAGCCTGATGTTAGGGCCCAACTGACTGGAATTTCTCCTCTCGCGATCTCACTGGGGCCTCCAAAATGTTAGACCTTTCCCTCCTGAAGCGAGTCCCTGAGAGTGAAACCCACAGACACAGATGGAGATGGTGTATGGGTTTATTTTAGTTCGGCCAAACGATCCCTCCCAGGTGGTAGCAAGTCCTCAGGAGAGAGTACTGCCTAGCAGGAGTTCAGGGTTTTTAAGGGCTTTGGTGAGACAAAATAAGTCATCATTTAGTTAGCCAATCATAATTTACAGCATTTTATAGTGGTCAATCAAATTTGACACACAAACGTAAGATTTGGTAGAGACCTATCAATTTTAGAGTTCTTTGTCTTAGGAGAAATTTGAAGTGGCCAATCATAGGTCTGAAGGGGAAGTGAAGCAGGTGCACAGAAGCGAGAACTTTGCAGTTAAAGAGTGGGATCTAGCAAGAGTATCTTAGAAAACAAGTTAACCTTTAAATTATAATTTATGGGTTACATCTTAGGACTCCCAGAGCTCAATTTTCCAACCCTTGATTGTTCAAGCAGAAGGGCTGGAGAGTGAAACAATGGTTGGTAATTTATCATTAGGGTCAGCTTGACCAGAGGACAGTCTTACAAGACCAATAAGGTCTTCTTCTCTGCCCAGTCCCAACTCCTGTGAGGCAGTGTCACAAAGACAAAGGGGTAGGGGTGCCCCTTCTAATGAGGAGATCAGTCAGATGCTCATCTGGTCGTGTCCCGAAAAAATTTAGGTGACACTTGGCCATAGCGGTCTTAGCTTTGTGACTTATGATCGGAAACTATTCTGATGCCGTCATAGACTATATGCTATTCACCACAGAATCACAGATGGGCCCACTCAGACTCTGTGGGCATTTGGGGACTTTAAGGGTGCCCACTCATGGAGCCACAGAATCGAACTCGGGAGGCAAGCCAGGCTGAGCTGGGTTCTGCAAAAGTTACAATTCTAGTGGTAATGATTGTCATAAAAAAATTAGCTACAGGCACTCATGTTGTCATAGGTTTTTTGTTTTTTGTTTTTTTACAAAACCTCAGGTTTAGCCTTAAGGAAGCGACCTTTAACCAGGAGGCAAACAGCATTGTTTAGTAAAGGTTAGTTTTTTATGCGTAAGGGTCATTAGGCTGTTTATAACTCTAAGATAAAGTTGCCAAAAAAAAAAAAAACAACAACAGGTTTTCAGGAGACATAATGCCTGCTCTCACAATCCCAAAGATGATTGATACATTTCATTGCAGTAATGACTTTTACAAAGGCGTTCAGGCCCAGAAGGTAGTCAGTTATCAGTTAATTGGTTAGGGGAAAATTATATGTTGCATTAGAGTATATATAGTTTACTCATCTTTTCCCTGAACAGGTGCAATCATGCCTCAGGGACAGGGCAGGGGGACAGGCCGCTCCTGACACTAATCAGCAAAGCACTCTGAGGTTTGGTGCCTAAGTAGAAATGAAAAGTTTCAAGAGGGGAGATGTTGGGAGCTATCTGGGGGCAAAAGACTGTGCAAACTTGCCATACCCTCACCAGGAATTTTCACTCTACTGGTGAGTTCAGATAGCTCCCAACATCTGACTCTTGATTTTGGCTTAGGTCATGATCCCAGGATCAAGGCCCTTCATCAGGCGTCATACTAAATGTGGAGCCTGCTTGGGATTTCCTCTCTCTATCCCTCTACCCCTCTCCTCTGCTTTGTCTCTCTGAAATGAAAAAAAATTCGTTGCATAGTTACTTCATTTTTTTAGCTTGACCTGGTAGTAAATCTTTGGCCTCATTTATTTTGGCTGCTATATGAGGAGATCCTCTCTTGTCTAGGTGATTTAAAATCATAATTCGTTGATGAGCATCTCCAATTTACTTTTATTGGCAGTCGAGCTTATGCCTTCTATTTATTTTTATTTATTATTATTATTATTATTTTTAGCTTATGCCTGCTGTTAGTGCTGCTTCTCATTTTGTCATTTTGGGTTCAAACCCACCTCTGTAATAGTGACCACTGGAGGCAGATTGTGGTAGACTTTGAAAAACTTGTTTTGCTTTAGGCTGCCTATGGTTCATGGCTTGCCAAATTCTAACAGCCTGCAGTCCTGCAGCAGTAATGGTCAGTCCCTTTGCTACCACAGTACTGACTCTGGCTCGACTCCCGTGCATCTACCAAGAGGTTTATCCCCGCCTAGGGGGGATATTCCATGCACCACTGGCAGGTACAAAGGGCCCAGACCCCGCCCCCCCAGGAAATGTGGGCACAACTGCCAAGTCGGATCAATCTTGTCTGTGGATTGTATTTGGCCCACATTTATATAATAGGGGTCATAATTATAGTACCTATCTCCTAAATTTGATGTAAGAATTAAATGGGGGTGTTTTATGTATAAGATTTAGCTTAATGCCTGGCACATAAGGCTAAGTAAATGTTAGCTAACATTAGTAGCATAAACATTTTCTCCAGTCATTCAAATTCTTTAAATGTATCATTTACTATTATTTTTAGTTTAAGAGATTGTGTGAGTACCCATGTACCCATTATATATGGGTACATGTTTGTTGTAAAACACTCTAACAATATGAAAGAATAATTAATTGCAGGATTGAAGTTGCATTTACTTTCTACTCCCAACTTCCTTTTTCATTCCATATATAATTCACAACCATGAATGCTATATTTATCCTTCTGGCACTTGCTTTTTCCACTTAACACATCTAGGAGATCTTCTGAAGGCCATTTATACAAAGTTGCTTCATTCTTTTTAAAAGTTGTGTAGTATATTCTTTACTATGGATGTACATTAATTTATTGAACTAGGTCTCTTGTCATTAGATAGTTTTCAACTTTTTGCTGTTATAAAAACAGGTTTGGCAAAGAGCATATATCTTTGTGGACATTCGTGACTATTTCCCTAGGCTTGATTCTTAGAATTGCTGAATCGAAACCATATACAGTTAACTATAAAGAACAAACTGATTGTTACCAGAGGGGAGGTGGGTGGGGGGATTAAGAAGTGAATTTGTGGCGATGAGCACTGGGTGATGTACAGAATAGTCGAATCACTATATTGTACACTTGAAACTAATATAACACTGTGTGTTAACTAATGAATTAGGATAAAATTTGAAAAAACCTATTAAAAATTTTCATAGGTGTTGTACCTTTGCTAAATATTTTATGGTAGCTTTGCAATGGTGCGTTTTGTGAATCTACCATTATTTACCAATTTTTTATATTGCCACATTTAAATTGTTTCTAATTTTTTGACACTTAAATTGACCTATGATAAATATCTTTGTTAGTAGTTTTTTTTTTTTAAAAGGTAAGTAGTCTAATGGGAATGTGTCAGCTAATAATATTTCTGAGACTTTATCAAAGCTATTATAAAAACCATATTTAGTGGTAATATATTATTTTTAGAAAAAGTACACATTTGAAAAAGTGATGACCTAGGGTTTTTAATAGTATTCTCAAGATTTTTAGAATCTTTTATATGTGTTTCATTTTAGGTATTGTCATCTGTAATGAAGATCATTGAGAAACAGAAAATTGAATGAAGACTTTTAACATTGGATCTGGATAGGAGATTTAGAAAAGAAAATTAAAATTAGTCAGTTTGGTTTTAGGGTTCTGATCTCACAATATTTATTCTTTCTTCTGAATAAATTCAAGGAGTAGCAATTAAAACTCATTGCTCTCCTAATGGACACAAATATTTGTTCTTTTGTATGTATGTGTGTGAGATAAAAAAGTAGATAACCAAGAGCTATAGTAATTCATAATGAAATACACTAAATTGAATTTTATGATGTCAGTTCTTGGCATTGTAATCTATATAACTGATTTAATTGTGGACATCTGGGTATCTGTCAGGTTTTTCTATGAAGGACAAAATGTTTTTGGTATTTTAATAGTAAGCTTTATGTTCTTTGGAACACTTGTGGTACAGTGTTTTAGTTATTCTTGGTTCAAGGCCGATTTAAAGAAAGCAGGCCAAAAAAGTCAGCATTGTTTTCTTCTACTTCATTGCTTGCAAGGAGGAGTTTTTACAAGGTGAGCATACACTTTTGATCATTAACTCTATTTTTCTTTTATCAAGATAGAAACTACCTTTCTGTGTTTGGGTAGTCAAATGTACAAACATCCCCTATTTGCATGTAGCACAGAGGTTACTTGCTCCTTACTATCAGTGCTTACGTGAGTCATTGCTGTACTGTTAGAATTTTCCAGGTTCATTAATAGGATGTTTTAATTTACCTAATTAAGTTACTTTCTCTGATACGTATTCACTTATTATAGGTGGGAAATGACTCTGTGGCTTGTGAATCTTTTATCTTCTATTTTATCATTCCAAGCCTGATTATGTATATATAGATTATCACTTGCAGCTCTGATAGAGCACTTAATTTTTTAGGTTACCTATGCCATCGATTTAACTAAATGAAATTTTTACTGAAATAATGCATAGCCATTTACAGAACTAAAAGAACCCTTAAGAATCATCTTGCTTAAAACCTTATTTTATGGTTAAGGAAACTAGGATCTAAATAGGTCCTGAGAATTCTGTGATTTTTCATATGTCTAATTTCATCTGACCTTTTCATTATTAAGGAACTTAATTCTGTTAAAAGTAATATATATGTTATCGGTAAAGAGAAAAATTAAAGACAGATGTTAAGGCAATAGTTTTAATTGTTTTGTTACAGTTAGATTTTGAATTTGGGCTATTTTAATAGCTATCTATCTGGAGAGATATTTCAGTGGCTCTAGATTTCTAGTGAGTTATTTTGTCTCTGCATATTATATTTTCTTGGTTTCTATTGTTGCTATTCAGAAATTAAATGCCAGTCTTACTGCTGTTTTTTTTTAAAAGTATTTTATCTTCCCCCTGTCTCCCCCCTGCTCTTATGAGTTTTCTTTATATCTTTGTGTTTCTACAATTTATGATATATCTAGGTGTAGATTTATTTTTCTTTTTCTTGCTTGAGATTTGCTGGTATTCTTCTGTGAATTATTATCCTCCGTTAGTTCTGCACAATTCTCAGCCAGTATCTTTTCTAATGTTTTATTACATTTCCTTCTGGGACGCTAAGAAAATATAAATTAGACCTCACACTATCTAACATGATACATGTTAGATGTTTTAAGTTTTTATTTTTTGACTCTCTGTGGTACATTCTGTGAATTTTTTTTGTAACTCTTTTTTAAAAAATTTTACTAGTACTTCCTTTTGCTGTGAGCAAAATATTAATCCAACCACTGAGTTTTAAATTTTGACTATAATTTTTATTTTTAGAAACTCTATTTGGTTCTTTTCAAGTCTACTATGTCACTTTTTATGATTTCCTGTTCACGGCAGTATTTTCAAACTTCACATTTTTATCTTTAAACATAGTAATTATAGTTGTTTCATTTATAATTGCAGTGTCTGAAGGCTTTTCAGGTTTGTTTCAACTGGCTCTGCTTCTGCTACTGAGTATGCATATTGCCTTTTTTTTTTCCTGTACACCCGGTGACAATGATCATATTCTGGTCTTTGCTCTTGAAAAGATTATTTGTGGAGCCTTCACCGAGTCCTCTTTAGAGGCTTTGTGTTTATTATTAGGAGATGCCTCCTAATCAGATGGGATCTACATTTCAATTCTTAGCTTGAGGTTCCCTTGTCTTACTTCATTTTGCATAACTGGTGCACAGCTCTGCTCAAGGAACGTCTGCGTCAACAATAGATATACTGATCAGTTTTTCTTCTTAACAAATCAGCTTATTAATCTATAATTTTACATATGATAAAATGCACATATTTTAAGTATACAGATATAAATGACATATTAACAGTTTTGAGTCATTGACTCTTCTAATCCATGAACAAAGTTTCTCTGTCCATTTATTTACACTTTAAAAATTTTCCTTAAGCAATGTTTTGTAGATTTTCATGTATAGGTCTTTTTTTTAAGTTTATTTTTTTATCTTGAGGGAGGGAGAAAGAGTATGTACAAGAGGTGGAGAGCAGAGAGAGAAGGAAAGAGAGAATCCTAAGGAGGTTCCACACAGTCAGTGCAGAGCCTGACGTGGACATGAACATGAGATCATGACCTGAGTGGAAATCAAGAGTCCAATGCTCAACAGTCTGAGCCAGGATAGGTCTTAAATATGTTTTGTTATAGATATCCCTAAGTATTTCATTTTTGGGTTATATTATAAATGCTATTTATTTTTAATTTTAATTTCCAATTTTTATTATTTTATTTTATTTTATTTATTTATTTTTTTCACGCATGCAAAACAAAGGGCTTTATTACGGGTTTAGGCTCACCAGGGCCTAAACTCGGGCTCACAGACTTTACCGGCGTGGTGGATCCATGCTGAGAGCCCCGAACAAAGGTGGGGTAGGGCTTTTATGAGTTTGGGAAGGGGGTGTTACAGGAAATTGTGACACAGGTATAGTTATCCAATCATTATTATATAACAGGTTTATCCAATTACAATATTTAGAGTGTTAACCAATTAGAGTAGGCCCAGGACCCTCAGTAGTGTGTAACTAGCCTTAAGCAATAAGTAATTACCTATAGCTTCTATTTCTAGGCCTGCCCTTAGGAATGTTAAGGGTATTACAAGGGAGGTCCCTCTTGCCTTGGGCAATGTGTGCCCTTCTATTGTCTCAAACTTGCGTCCTTACATTCCCCCCTCTGTCTTGTAACTGACCCAATCCTGGGTCAGCTGAGTTACCGTTGTACCCCTAAAGCCTGGCATAGCCCTCCTTGGTGTAAGGGGAATTTCTTACCCTGTAAAGGGCATAGGGAAGGAGAGTTTACCCAATTTCCGCCAGTCTCCATGGTTAATTTGGTAAGGGTCTCTTTTAGGGTTTCTAATATCTGGTGCTGCCTGGTTTACAAAAGTAAGAATGACAGCCAATTTCTTCAGGATCCTCGAGCGTATACGTGCAATACGCCTTTATGATTCTTTCTACATTACTAACGTTAGCCAAATTGGTGGGCCATCTAGTGGCCACCTGAGGACCCCCCATTAGAATCTGGCGGTAGAGGCATAGGCTCCCCTTACCTTCTGCCGTGTTGAAATCCCATGCCCAGATCAGAGGCAATTAATACCAACAGAACATCCTATCAGGAACTTTTGCTGTTTCCCCAGCTTTCTGGGGCAACATTTGCCAGTCCGATAGCAAAGAGACAGGACAGTTTATTTTACTGGACCAATGATTCCTCAGGCTTCTGCCGTGCTAGACCAGCCAGCTTCCGGGGTGTGGCTTGAGCAGGGCTGGAGATCCCTGGAGTCGGAGTCTTTTTGAAGATCAGTTCAAGCTGATCGACTGGATCTGGATCACCTCACCAGGTTAAGGGTTCTTCTGAGTCGGTTCACTTAACTCCAGAGAGATACCTGAAACTTTAATAGGGGCTTACCCCCATCTTTAAATATCATCCTCACAGACTAACAAGCCTGAGATCTAACAACAAATATTCAAAGACACTCAAAACTAGAATAACATTTACAGTAGTGCATTGCTGAAACATATTTTTTCTCTCTAAAAAAACCTCCATTATCAAAGATAGCCAAATCGAGACTAATGCATTAGTGGATAATTTCCAATTTTTAATGCTGATATATATAAAAGTATAGTTGGTTTTTATTTTCTAAATGAATTTTAAAAAACTGAAGTATAGTTGACATCTTAGTTTCAGGTGTACAACATAGTAATTCAATTATTATATATGTTACAAAATGCTCAGCAGGGTAAGTGTGGTTATAATCTGTCACCACACAAAGTTATTATAATCATATTATTGACTGCTTATCCTATGCTGTACTTTGCTTATCCTATGCTGTACTTTTTATCCTCATTTATTTTATAACTGGAGGTTTGTACCTCTTACTCCCCTTCACTTATTTTGCCTATCTTCCCACTCCCTGCTTCTGGTAACTACCAGTCTGTATTTATGAGTCTGTTTGTTTGTCTTGTTTTGATTTTTAATTCCACAGATATGTGAAATCATATATTTGTCTTTCTCTGTCTGACTTATTTCACTTAGCATAATGCCTTCAAGGTCCATCCATGTTGTTGCAAATGGCAAGACCTCATTCTTTGTAGGCTGAGTAATACTCCATTGTGGGCATGCCTGGGTGGTTCAGTCGGTTAATTGTCTGAGTCTTATTTTGGCTTAGGTCTCATGGTTCATGACTTCAAGTCCTGTGCTGGGCTCTGTGCTGAAAGCATGGAGCCTACTTGGGATTCTCTCTTTCCCCTCTCTGCCCCTCCCCTGCTTCTGCCCACATGCTTGCTCTCTCTTTCTCTCTGTCTCTCAAATAAATAAACATTAAAAAAATATTCCATTGTGAATATATACTACATCATCCTATCCAGTCATCTATTGATGGATACCTAGGTTGTTTCCATACCTTGGTTATTGGAAGTTATGCTGAAATAAACATAGAAGTGCATATATCTTTGTGAATTAGTTTTTTTGAGGGGGGTAAATATGGAAGTGAAATTATTGGATTATGTGATATTTCTATTTTTAATGTTTTGAGGAAACTGTATGTTGTTTTTCTTAGTGGATGCACCAATGTACATTCCCACCAATAATGCATGAGGGTTTGCTTTTTTCTACCTCTTTGCCAACACTTACTTTATGTCTTTTTGATACTAGCTATTCTGACTGGCATGAGGTGATATCTCATTGTGGTTTTTATTTGATTTCCTTGATAATTGGTGATGCCTAGCATCTTTTCATGTCACTGTATGTCTTTTCCAGAAAAATATCTCTTCAGGTCCTTTGCTCATTTTTAAATCAGATAATTGTGGGGTTTTGGTGTTGAATTGTAGGACTTCTTTACATATTTTGAATATTAACCCCCTGTCAGATACATCATTTGCAAATATCTTCTCCCATTAAGTAGGTTGCTTTTTTGTTTTGTTGATGGTTTCCTTTGTTTTGTTAACTCTTTTTAGTTTGATGTACTCCTAGTAGTTTACTTTTGCTTTTGTTTCCCTTGCCTGTGGAGTCAGATCCAGAAAAATATGGCAAAGGCTGATGTCAAGACTTTACTGCTTGTGGTTTTCCTTAAGAGTTTTATGGTTTTAGGTATTGCATTTGGATCTTTAAACCATTTGAGTTTACTGTTAAAGGTGGTCTGGTTTCATTCTTTTGCATGTAGCTGTCCAGTTTTCACAGCACCATTTATTAACAAGACTCTCTTTTTCTCATCATATATTTTTGCTTAGTTTTTGTAGACTAATTTATATACAAGCATGGGTTTATTTCTGGACATTATTCATCGATCTATGCGTCTTTTTTATGAACCAATATCATACTGTATTTTTTTAAAAATGTTTTTTAAATTTTTAAAAAATGTTTTTTTATTTATTTTTGTTACAGAGAGAGACAGAGCATGAGAGGGGAAGGGACAGAGAGAGAAGGAGACACAGGACAGGAAGCAGGCTCCAGGCTCTGAGATAGCTGTCAGCACAGAGCCTGATGAGGGGCTCATACCCACGAACATGAGATCTGACCTGAGCCGAAGTCGGAGGCTTAACCAACTGAGCCACCCAGGCTCCCCTAAAAATGTTTATTTTTAAGAGAGAGAGCATGAATGGGAGAGGGTCAGATAGAGAAGGGGACAGAGGATCTGAAAGCAGGCTCTGTGCTGACAGCAGGGACGCTGATGCGGGGCTTGAATTCATGAATTGTGAGATCATGACCTGAGCCGAAGTCAGAGGCTTGACTGACTGAGCCACCCAGGCGCCCCAATACAATACTATTTTGATTACTATAGTTTTGTAGTATAGTTTGGGACCTGGGGTTATGATACCTCCAGCTTTGTTCTTTCTCAAGATTGCTCTGGTTATTCAGGATCTTTTGTATTTCCATACAAATTTGTAACAATTTTTTTTTTGTGAGAAGGAAAGAGAGAGAGAGAAAGAGCACCCACATGTGTGTGAACAGAGGGGAGAGGGGACAGGGGAGAGGGGAGAGGGAGAGAGAGAGAGAGAGGTAGAGAGAAACATGAGAACCTGATGCAGAGCTTGATCTTACAATTGTGAGATCATGACCTGAACCAAAAATTAAGAGTTAGATGCTTAACTGATTGAGCCACCCAGGCACCCTACAATTTTCTTTTAATATCATTGGCAGGTTTTATTTTTTATTTAAAAATGTTTATTTATTTATTTTGAGAGAGAGGGAGGGAGGGAGGGTATCAGAGGCAGAGAGAGAGGGAGAGGGAGAGAATTCTAAGCAGGCTCCATGCTGTCAGCACAGAGCTGGACTCAGGACTGGACCTCATGACCTTAGCCAAAATCAGGAGATGCTTAACTGGGCCACCCAGACCCCCCTCATTGGTAGGTTTTAGATTAGTTTCATGCTAGCTTCGTAACACAAGTTGGAAAGTGTTCCTTCTTGTTACTAGAAGACTGGTGCTATTTCTTCCATAAATGTTTGAAAAAAATTTATTGAATGGAGTTAATGTGTGTAGATTTTTGAGAACAATTAGGTTTATTCAGATTTTCTGTTTGATCATTTGTCAGTGTTAGTAAGTTTTGTTTTTCAGGAAATTTTTCTATTTCATCAGAATTATTCAGTTTATTGATATAAAGTTGCTCCTAATATTCCGTTATTGTAGTTTTAATCTCTGTAGGTTCGTTAGTGCTGTCACCTTTTCTATTCCTGATATTGGCGTTTTGTGTTCTTTAAGTCTCACCCCCCCTACCCCCCAACAGCAGTCTTGTTTGAAGTTTATCAGTTTCTTATGTCTTTTTAAAGAACCAGATTTGGCTTTTTTTCTGTTTGTCTCTTATTTATTTTATTGATTTTTACTTTATCTTTATTGTTTTCTTCTATGTGCTTATGGCTTTCCCTCCCTCTTTTTCTAGTTCATTTCTATGAAAATCTGTACCATTACTACTAACCCTTTGTTTTTTCTAATGAAAGTATTAAGCTATAAAAATTTTCCAAACTCTTGAATGAGCTGTTTCCCAGACATTTTGATAGGTTGTGCTTTTATTATCAATCAGTTGAAAAACTGTTTGCTTTCCATGTGATTTCCTCTTTTACCCGAATGTTAGACTGTATTTAAAGAATTTTTCAGGTATTCAGGTCTTCTGTAGATATTTTAATATTGATTTCTAATTAATTCCACTGTTATCAGCTAACTTACTTTTAACATTTCAGTCTTTTGAAATTTATTTTGGTTTTACTGCCCAGCATATGGTCCATCATTATGATTTAGTGTGTACTTGAAACATATGTGTTCTGTTGTTGTTAGTTGTAGTATTCTATAAATGAAATTTAGTAAACATAATTGATAGTATCACATAGAAATTCTACATTCTTACTGATTTCTTGCTTTGTAGTTAGGTGTGTTGGGAGAACTGGGTAGCCATTTGGAGAAAAAAAGCATATGTGAATTATAACTGGACAGGACCTTCATATAAAAGTCAGGTTTAGCCCATAAGCTAGTGTGGCACGTGGTCTTGAAAAGGGTTTAGCCTGCTCAGTGATAAAGGTGAACTCTTTAGAAGTAGCTTGATAGAAACACAGAGGTGGATATTGGGAGAATTTAAACATGTTGCAGTTTATGTCTTTAGCCTCCCAGTCTTTGATGTGACAAAATGTATGTTCTAATTCCTGCTAGACATAAAAACATCTGAAAGGATAATTGGAAGTTTTGTTTCCAGAGTAGCACTACCTCCTACCCTCCAAATCCATACCCCAAGTATAAGAGGATAAGAAAAGAGGCTTTTTTTTTTTTGGTCTATCTGCCATGTAAAAACCACAGATTGTAGAAATACACCAGAATAGAAGCTGAACCAATAGCAAGTATATGCAACATTAGAACAGTAATGTTTTAACTTTAGAGTTGGGATAATTTAAGATTGCATGTTATAGATTATACTTCTAGGTAAGATATCCAGCACCAGGATAAATGCCAACTGAAAAAATATTTAGTGTAAAGAAGCAAAAAAACAAAACAAAACAAAACAAAAAAACCACAAAAACAAAAAACAAAAAAAAAAAAACCCTAAAAGAAAACATGGGAGAATTCCTTTATAACTTTGGAATTAAAACTTTCCAACCATAAGCCATAAAAATTATAGATTTGGTGTCTAAAAATGCATGTCAATAGACAGAAGCAAAAATCCCCCAAGTTAACAAAAATAAAAGCAAAGCAAAAAGAAAAGGCAACATTAACAGGGAACAAAAAATATTTGCAGCTTAAAGCAGACAAAAGGCTAGTCTTCTAATATTTAAAAAGCTTGTGAAGTCAAAAGTACAAGAAAATTATAATAAAATAAAGAAAATAGGAATTTTCTTTTTTTATTCATTTTTTAATTTGTTTTTAAATTTATATCCAAGTTAGTTAGCATAGAGTCCACCAATGATTTCAGGAGTAGATTCCTTAATGCCCCTTGTTCATTTAGCCCATTCCTCCTCACCAAACCCCTCAAGTAATTGTTTGTTCTCTATATTTAAGAGTTTCTTATGTTTGTCCCCCTCCCTGTTTTTATATTATTTTTCCTTCCCTTTCCTTATGTTCATCTGTTTTGTATTTTAAAGTCCTCATATGAGTGAGGTCACATGATACTTACTTCTCTGACTAATTTCACTTAGCATAATACCCTCTAGTTCCATGCACATAGTTGCAAATGACAAGATTTCATTCTTTTTGATTGCCGAGTAGTACTCGATTGTGTGTGTATGTGTATGTATGTATGTGTATATACATATACATACCACATCTTCTTTATCCATTCATCTGTATATGGACATTCGGGCTTTTTCCATACTTTGGCCATTTTCAATAGCACTGCTATAAACATTGGGGTACATGTGCTCCTCTGAAACCACACACCTGTATCCCATGGATAAATACCTAGTAGTGCAATTGCTGGATCACAGGATATTTCTATTTCTTTTCTTTTCTTTTTTTTTTTTTTTGAGGAACCTCCATACTGTTTTTCAGAGTTGCTGTACCAATTTGCATTCCCCCAGCAGTGCTGAAGAGATCCTCTTTCTCTGCATCCTCGCCAACATCTATTGTTGCCTGAGTTGTTAATGTTAGCCATTGTGACAGGTGTGAGGTGATATCTCATTGTGATTTTGATTTGTATTTTCCTGAATTATGTTGAGCATTTTTCATGTGTCTATTAGTCATCTGGATGTCTTTTTTGGAAAAGTGTGTATTCATGTCTTTTGCCCATTTCTCTACTGGATTATTTGTTTTTTGGGTGTTGAATTTGAGAAGTTCTTTATATTTTTTCGATACTAATCCTTTATCTGCCACTTACCAACATCCTCTCCCATTTCATCTGCTTCCTTTTAGTTTCCCTGATTGTTTCCATCACTGTGCAGAAGCTTATTAGTTTGATGAGGTCCCCAAAGTTCATTTTCTCTTTCGTTTACCTTGCCTCTGGAGATGTGTTGATTAAGAAGTTGCTATGGCCAAGGTCAAAGAGGTTTTTGACTGCTTTCTTCTCTAGGATTTTGATGACTTTCTGTCTTATGTTTAGGTCTTTCATCCATTTTGAGTTTATTTTTGTGTGTGGTGTAAGAAAATGGTCCAGGTTCATTTTTCTGCATGTCACTGTCCAGTTTTCCCAGCACCGTTTGCTTAAGAGACTATCTTCATTCCATTGGATATTCTTTCCTGCTTTGTCAAAGATTAGTAGTTGGCCATATGTTTGTCAAAAGGTATATATACATTCGGAGGGTTCTCTTCTTTGAATTTATCATACCTGCATACATGTAGAATGACATATATGAACACAATTTTTCAGTCATAGCATTTTTTTTGTAAAAGCAAAATAATAGAGTTTAAATAATTGTCTGTTGGGAGAGTTTATGGTATATCCATGGCAATGGGGTACTACATAGCTATTATAAAGAATGTTAAGCACTTTATAGAAATATTTCCAAGATGTATTTTTTCTAAGTTTTTATTTAAATTCCCACTAGTTAACATACAGTGTAATACTAGTTTCAGGTGTAGAATTTAGTGACTAATCCCTTACATACATCAGTTGTGCTCATTACAAGTGCCCTCTTTAATACCCATCATCTGTTTAACCCATGCCTCCCCCTCCCACCTTGCCTCCCAGTACCCATCAGTTTGTTTCCTCTAGTTAAGAGCCTGTTTCTTGATTTGCGTCTCTTTTTTTCCCTTATGTTCATTTGTTTCATTTTTTAAATTCTACATATGAGGGAAATCACATGGTATTTGTCTTTTCCTGACTCATTTCACTTAGCAGTATACTCTCTAGGTAAGCATGATCCTCTCCATCCATGTTATTGCAAAGGGCAAGGTGTCATTTTTTACTGCATAGTAATATTCCATTGTGTATGTGTATACACACACGCATGTACCACATCTTTCTTTCTTTCTTTCTTTTTTTTTTTGGTTTGCCAAGTTTTATTTTATTTTTTAATAGTTTATTTTCAAATTGGTTTCCATGTAACACCCAGTGCTTCTCCCCACAAGGGCCCCCCACCATGACATCACCCCCTTCCCTCCCTCCCCCTCCACCTTCAGTCCATGGTTCGTTTTCAGTATTCAATAGTCTTTCATGATTTGTGTCCCTCACTCTCCCCAGCTCTCTTCCCCATTCCTCTCCCTATGGTCCTCTGTTAGGTTTTTCCTGCTAGATCTATGAGTGCAAACATATGGTATCTATCCTTCTCTGCCTGACTTATTTCGCTTAGCATGATACCCTTGAGGTCCATCCACTTTGCTACAAATGGCCAGATTTCATTCTTCCTCATTGCCATGTAGTACTCCATTGTATATATATACCACATCTTTTTGATCCATTCATCAGGTGATGGACATTTAGGCTCTTTCCATGGTTCGGCTATTGTAGAAAGTGCCGCTATGAACATTGGGGTACATGTGCTCCTAT
The DNA here is from genome assembly GCA_004023785.1 of Mungos mungo. Classification (NCBI taxonomy): domain Eukaryota; kingdom Metazoa; phylum Chordata; class Mammalia; order Carnivora; family Herpestidae; genus Mungos; species Mungos mungo. Next base: position 47,894 of record PISW01004357.1, read on the forward strand.
GCATCAGCACTTCTGTATCCTTTGGGTAAATCCCTAGTGACCCAGCCCGCGGGTCAGTCAACGCAGGTCCTGAGGGACAGAGTGAGAATTGGGGGGCAGGGGGCACAGAGAATAGAGGCAAGACAAAGTCACTGATCAAGCCTCAGTTTATTGAGAAAACACAAGCATCTTACAAAGAGCAGAAAGCGTAGGTCAGTTGCTAAGAAACAGGGTCACGTGAAAAAGCTAGGGTAAAGGAAAAAACAGAAGCTGCAGTTTTAACACAGCGTCTGAGGAGCCAATAAGAAAGTCCAGCCAAGTTGTCTCTGGCCTTGAGCTGGGAGTGATAACGCTGTCCAGCCCTGCAGGTGGCTGATCTTAGGTCAAGGCATACATCTCTTCCCCTGGCAGCTCTTCTGGCAGCTCTCCACACCCTAGTAGTGCTATTGCTGGGTCATAAGGGAGTTCTACTGATAGTTTTTTGAGGAGCCTCCACACTGTTTTCCAGAGTGGCTGCACCAGTTTACATTCCCATCAACAGTGTAGGAGGGTGCCCGTTTCTCCACATCCTCGCCAGCACCTATATTCTCTTGATTTGTTCATTTTAGCCACTCTGACTGGTGTGAGGTGGTATCTCAGTGTGGTTTTGATTTGTATTTCCCTCATGATGAGTGATGCTGAGCATCATTTCATGTGCCTGTTGGCCATCTGGATGTCCTCTTTGGAGAAGTGTCCATTCAGATCTTCTGCCCATTTCTTTACTGGATTATTCATTTTTCATGTATGGAGTTTAGTGAGCTCCTTGTATATTTTGGATACTAGCCCTTTATCTGATATGTTTATTTGCAACTATCTTTTCCCATTCTGTCGGTTGCCTGTTAGTTTTCTTGATTGTTTCCTTTGCCTTGCAGAAGATTTTTATCTTGATGAAGTCCCAGTAGTTCATTTTTGTTCCTGATTCCCTTGCCTCTAGGGATGTGTTAAGGAAGAAATTGCTGCGATTGAGGTCTAGGAGGCTATTTCCTGCTTTCTCCTCAAGGGTTTTTATGGTTTCCTGTCTCACATTCAGATCCATTTTGAGCTTATTTTTGTGAATGGTGTAAGAAAGTGGTCTAATTTCATCTTTCTACATGTTGCTATCCAGCTCTCCCAACACCACCTGTTGAAGAGGCTGTCTTTTTTCCATCAGATACTCTTTCCTGCTTTGTCAAAGATTAATTGGCCATATACTTGTGAGTCCAGTTCTGGGTTCTCTATTCTATTCCATTGGTCTATGTGTCTGTTTTTGTGCCAATACCATACTGTCTTGATGATGACAGCTTTGTAGTAGAGGCTTAAGTCTGGGATTTTGATGCCCCCCATTTTGGTTTTCTTCTTCAATATTACTTTGGCTATTTGGGTTTTTTTGTGGTTCCATACGAATTTTAAGATAGTTTGTTCTAGCTTTGAGAAGAATGCTGGTGCAATTATGATGGGGATTGCATTGAATGTGTAAATTGCTTTGGGTAATAATGACATTTTAACAATGCTTATTTTTCCAATCCATGAGCATGGGATGTTTTTCCATTTCTTTGTGTCTTCTTCAATTTCCTTCATAAGTCTTCTATAGTTTTCAGCATACAGGTCTTTTACATCTTTGGTTAGGTTTATTCCTAGGTATTTTATGGTTTTACGTGCAATTGTGAATGGGACCAGTTTCTTGATTTCTCTTTCTGTTGCTTCATTTTTGGTGTATAAGAATGCAACTGATTTCTGTACATTGACTTTGTACCCTGCAACTTTACTGAATTCATTGTTCAGTTCTAGCAGGCTTTTGGTGGAGTTGATCGGGTTTTCCATGTAGAGTATCATGTCATCTGTGAAAAGGGAAAGTTTGACTTCTTCTTTGCCTATTCTGATGCCTTTAATTTCCTTTTGTTGTCTAATTGCTGATGCTAGGACTTCCAACACTATGTTAAACAACAGACACCATATCTTTCTTATCCATTAGTCAGTCAGTGGACATTTGAGCTCTCTCCATAATTTGGCTATTGTTAATAATGCTCTATAAACATCGGGGTGCATGTATCCTTTCAAATTGGTGTTTTTGTATCCTTTGGTTAAATACCTAGTAGTGCAATTGATGGATCATAGGGTAGTTCTATTTTTAACTTTTTGAGGAACCTCATACTGTTTTCGAGAGTGGCTGCACCAGTATGCATTCCCACCAAAAATGTAAGAGGGTTCCCTTTTTTCTACATATTTGCCAGCAACCTGTCATTTCTTGTGTTTTAATGTTAGCCATTCTGACAGGTGTGAGGTGGTATCTCATTGTAGTTTTGATTCACATTTCCCTGATGATGAGTGATGCTGAGCATCTTTTCAGGTGTCTGTTAGCCATCTAAACATTTTCTTTGGGGAAATGTTTTTTCAGGTCTTCTGCCCATTTTTTAACTGGATTATTTGTTTTTTGGCATGAGTTTGGTTACTAAGCCTTTATATGATTAATCATCAGCAAATATCTTTTCCCATTCTGTAGGTGACTTTTTAGTTTGGTTGATTGTTTTCTTCACTGTGCATAAGCTTTTTATTTTGATGAGGTCTCAATAGTTTATTTTTGCTTTGTTTCCCTTGCCTCTGGAGACTATCTAGAAAGAAGTTGCTATGGCTGTTGTCAAAGAGGTTACTTACCTGTGTTCTTCTCTAGAATTTTTGTAGTTTTCTATCTCACATTTAGGTCTTTTATCCATTTGAATTTATTTTTGAGTGTGGTTTAACAAAGGTCTAGTTTCATTCTTTGCATGTTGCTGTCCAGTTTTCCCAGCACCATTTGTTGAAGACTAAGATATGTGTGTGTGTGTGTGTGTGTGTGTGTGTGTGTATAACATATATATGTTTGATATTTATTTATTTTTGAGAGAGAAATAGAGCATGAGTGGGGGAGGGGCAGAGAGAATCTCTGAGTTGAACAGAATCTAAAGCAGGCTCCAGGCTCCAAGCCGTCAGCACAGAGCCTGATGTAGTGCTTGAACTCACGAACTGTGAGTTCATAACCTTAGCCAAAGTTTGGACCCTCAACTGCCTGAGCCACCAAGGTGCCTGATCTAAGTATATTTTTAAGTGAAAAGACAAGGAGCAGGAAGTAGGTATGATATGATACAATCTGAGTAAAAGAAGGTGATGAAGGGCTTGTGTACTTGTGTTTGCTTGCATATACAATAGCAAACTCTAGAAAGTTATACATGAAACCAGTAACAGTGAATTCTTGTGGTCATAGGGAAGGGTGAAAACTGGGTAGTTGGTCAGAGGAGTTGGATGAGGTTTTTTCAGTGAATAACTTTTTGTAATTTTTTGACTTTTGAATTATGAGAATATTTTGCATGCTCAAAGAATTAAACAAAAGAAGAAAAGGAAAAGTTGAATTTGACTGGCTATTAGTGAAAAATGCCAGCCAGCTAGGTAAACAAAGACTTTTCCTTCTTTGTGTCTTTCTTTTCTTTATCTTTGTGTTTCAGTGTAAGAAGTGGCAGAATACTGAGACAAATAGTGAGAAATAAGCAAAAATTAAAACAGTAAAAATGGGCCAAATTATCCCAGGGTTTGTCCAGACTAAGTATAGAAAAACTTGAGATATACTAAATTATGGATTCATTTCCCTATAGTATGGTTAAATTGAGTTTGTGTTGGTAGATGAAAGACAAGGAATATCAACATGAATTATTTATTAGATATAAGTGCCTGTTGTTGTTAGTAAGTATGCTGTTACTGCTCAGGAGTCTGTGCAGAAAAATGTTTCATTTTTCTGAATATAAATTAGATGACGCTTTTGCATTTCCATTTTGTGTATGATTTGTGATAAAACCTTTTTCTTTGCCAAAGGAAACTTTCCTTTTGAATTTGAAAGAAAGATATTTGAATTATTTAAACTATGGAACTTAGTTTTGCTCCTTTTAAATACATTGTAAAAAAAATTTAAATTGTATACAACAGAATACAGTGAGTGATGAGTCTCTTCCCTCCCACAGATCTCTACACCCTTCTTTATAGAGTTTCTCAAATGGGAATTAAATAGACTCTTACTGGAAGCCATTTGTTGCAAACCCTCTTTCTTATTTATTTTCTATCTGAAACTCCTTAGAGAGAGGTCCTTAAGTAATGTTCAAATTTCCTAGGTTGCAATATTTATGAAACTTTAGGATCTGACCTTTTACCTCAAACTCTAAATATTTGGGGATTTTCCTAGATATCTTATTGTTGATCTCTCATTTAATCATACTTTGTATGATTATAGCCTTCTTAAATTTATTGAGACTTCTTCTAAGCCACAGCATATAGTCTAACTTGGTGAATATTCCATGTGCATTTAAAAAGAATTTATAAGTTGCTATTGTTGAGTGTAGTGTTCTACGCATGTAAATTAGGGCATTTAGGCTCATAGTGTTCTTAAAATCTTCTATATCCTTACTGATTTTTTTCTTTTGGCCTTTTTCTTTCAGTTATTGAGAGATGAGTGCTAAAATTCTCAACTAAGAATCTGGATTTGTCTTTTCCCCCTTTATTTTTGGTAATTTTTGCCTCAGGTATTTTAAAGTACCATTATTAGGTACATACAAATGTCTTCATGAAGAATTTATTTTTACATCGTTTTGACATGACCCTCTTTTCCCTGTTCTTCCTTGATCTGAAGTATCTTTTGTCTGAGATATTAATATAACCCTATCAACTATTTTTTTCTAATTTTCTTTCAAATTATCTATGTGTAAAGAGTGTCTGTTGTGGGGTAGCTGGATGGTTCAGTTGTTTAAGCATCTGACTTTGACTCAGGTCATGATCTCATGGATTGTGAGTTTGAGTCCCGTGTTGGGCTCTGTGCTGGCAGCTCAGAGCCTGGAGCCTGCTTCAGATTCTGTGTCTCCCTCAATCTCTGCCCCTCCCCCACTTACACTATGTTTCTCTCTCTCTCTCTCAAAAATAAACATTAAAAATTTTTTTAAATGTCTATTGCAAATCATTAAAGGTGAATCTTCATTTTTTTAATCCAGTTTGACAATATCTTTTATTTATTATTTTTTAAAAAGTTTATTAATTTTGAGAGACAGAGAGTGAGGGAGAGCATGAGTGGGGAGGGGCAGAGAGATAGGGAAAGATAGAATCCCAAGCAAGCTCTGTGCCATTAGCAGGGCTCAAACCCACAAACTGTGAGATCATGACCTGAGCTGAGATCATAAAAGGACACTTGGGGGCGCCTGGGTGGCTCAGTTGGTTAAGTGGCCAGCTTTGGCTGAGGTCATGATCTCAGTGTTCGTGAGTTTGAGCCCCGTGTCGGGCTCTGGGCTGACAGCTCAGAGCCTGGAGCCTGCTTCGGATTCCGTGTCTCCTTCTCTCTCTGTCCCTCCCCTGCTCATGCTCTGTCTGTCTCTCAAAAAAGAAAAACATTAAAAAAAAAAAAAAAAGAATAGGATGCTTGAGGCACCCAGGTGCCTTGACGGTTTCTTTTAAAATTGGAGTGTTTAATCCATTTCCATTTTGTGTGATTAGTGATATAGTTGTCTACTGACTTTGGTTGTTTCTGGTGAGAAGTCAGTTAACATTCTTATTGTTTCCCAGGGTGGAATATATATTTTTGAGATTTTTTTATACTCAATTTTCAGCAATTTGAGTATGTTAGGCCTCCATATGATTTTGTTTGTATTTTTCCTGTTTGTATTCTTTGGATTTTTTTGGATTTGTATGTTGTTGTTTTTGATCAAACTTGGAAAATATTTTTGGCCAGTATTTTGTCAAGTATTTTTTTTTTTTTTTTGGCCCCATCATCTCTCTCTTTTTCTTGTTATCAAGATTCTATGAATTTTCCGCCCCAGTTTTTTCTCAGTGTGCTTTAGTTTGTTTGCTAATTTCAACATCTGGGTCATCTGTGGGTATGAGTCTTTTTTTTTTTTAAATTTTTAAACTCTCTTATTAAGTTTATTTTTGAGAGAGAGAGGGCACACGAGAGGGGAGAGGGAGAGAGAGATGGAGAGAGAATCCCAAGCATGATCTGCCCTGTCATGGGGCAGCCTGATTGGCTGTGATATCATGGCCTCAGCTGAAATTGAGAGTCAGATGCTTAACCAAGTGAACCACCCAGATGTCCCTGTAAATTACTTTGATGGGCAGGAGCTGTGTCTAACAGATCTTTGAACATCCATCTCTTTCCAAGACCATCAACCTTCTAATACTAGCCACTAACATTCAAGCTTGTCCAGACACTGTGCTCACAGCTTGGCATACTTTACTTTGTACCACAACACTATGAGGTAGATGCTCTTACCCCCATTTTATAGACTCAAAAACAGGAACAGAGATCACACAGTTGCCAAGTAGACTCAGACCCATGCAGTGCAGCTTCAGGATCTGTGTTCTTCAAGTATTATGATTATATCACTTTCTTTTCTTAAAATTTATGTATTTATTTATTTATTTATTTATTTTTCTTTAAATTTTATTTTATTTTATTTTTAAAATAGTTTATTGTCACATTGGTTTCCATACAACACCCAGTGTTCTTTCCTAAAAGTGCCCTCCTCCGTTACCACCACCTCTTTACTCCCCTCCCCCTTGCCCTTCAACCCTCAGTTCGTTTTCAGTGTTCAATAGTCTCAGGTTTTGCATCCCTCTCTCTCCCCAACTCTCTTTCCCTCTTCCCCTCCCCCTGGTCCTCCATTAGGTTTCCCCTGTTCTCCTGTTAGACCTATGATTGCAAACATATGGTATCTGTCCTTCTCCCCTGACTTATTTCGCTTAGCATGACTCCCTCGAGGTCCATCCACTTTACTACAAATGGCCAGATTTCATTCCTTCTCATTGCCATGTAATACTCCATTGTGTGTGTGTGTGTGTCTGTGTGTGTGTGTATGCCACATCTTCTAGATCCATTCATCAGCTGATGGACATTTAGGCTCTTTCCATGTTTTGGATATTGTTGACAGTGCTGCTATGAACATTGGGGTACATGTGCTCCTATGCAGCAGCACTTGTGTATCCTTTGGGTAAATCCCTAGCAGTGCTGTTGCTGGGTCATAAGGGAGTTCTACTGATAGTTTTTTGAGGAACCTCTACGCTGTTTTCCAGAGTGGCTGCACCAGTTTACATTCCCACCAACAGTGTAGGAGGGAGCCCGTCTCTCCACACCCTCGCCAGCATCTATAGTCTCTTGATTTGTTCATTTTAGCCACTCTGACTGGCATGAGGTGGTTTCTCAGTGTGGTTTTGATTTGTGTTTTCCTGATGATGAGTGACGCTGAGCGTCTTTTCATGTGCCTGTAGGCCATCTGGATGTCCTCTTTGGAGAAGTGTCTGTTCATGTTTTCTGCTCATTTCTTCACTGGGTTATTTGTTTTTTGGGTGTGGAGTTTGGTGAGTTCCTCGTAGATTTTGGATACTAGCCCTTTATCTGATATGTCATTTGCAACTATCTTTCCCATTCTGTCAGTTGCCTGTAGTTTTCTTGATTGTTTCCTTAGCAGTGGAGAAGCTTTCTATCTTGATGAGGTCCCAATAGTTCATTTTTGCTTTCATTTCCCTTGCCTTTGGGTATGTGTTGAGTAGGAAATTGCTGCGGTTGAGGTCAAGGAGGTTGTTTCCTACTTTCTCCTCGAGGGTTTTAATGGTTTCTTGTCTCACATTCAAGTCCTTCAGCCATTTTGAGTTTGTTTTTGTGTATGGTGTAAGAAAGTGGTCTAGTTTCATTCTTCTGCATGTTGCTGTCCAGCTCTCCCAGCATCACCTGCTAAAGAGGCAGTCTTTTTTTCATTGGATACTCTTTCCTGCTTTGTCCAAAATTAATTGGCCATACATTCGTGGGCCCAGTTCTGGGCTCTCTATTCTATTCCATTGGTCCATGTGTCTGTTTTTGTGCCAATACCATCCTGTCTTGATGATGACAGCTTTGTAGTAGAGGCTAAAGTCTGGGATTGTGATGCCTCCCGTTTTGGTTTTCTTCTTCAATATTACTTTGGCTATTCGGGGTCGTTTGTGGTTCCATACGAATTTGAGGGTAGTTTGTTCTAGCTTTGAAAAGAATGTTGGTGCAATTAGGATGGGGATTGCATTGAATGTGTAGATTGCTTTGGGTAGTAATGACATTTTCACAATGTTTATTCTTCTGATCCATGAACAGGGAATTTTGTTTTTTATTTCTTGGTGCCTTCTTCAATCTCTTTCATAAGTTTTCTATAGTTTTCATCATATAGGTCTTTTACATTTTTGGTTAGGTTTACTCCTAGGTATTTTATGGTTTTTTGTACAATTGTGAATGGGATCAGTTTCTTGATTTCTCTTTCCGCGGCTTCATTTTTGGTGTATAGGAATGCAACTGATTTCTGTACATTGATTTTGTACCCTGCAACTTTACTGAATTCATTGATCAGTTATAGAAGGCTTCTGGTGGAGTCTGCCAGGTTTTCCATGTAGGTATCATGTCTTCTGCAAAAGGGAAAGTTTGACTTCTTCTTTGCCGATTCTGATGTCTTTTATTTCCTTTTGTTGTCTAATTGCTGATGCTAGGACTTCCAGCACTATGTTAAACAGCATTGGTGAGAGTGGACACCCCTGTCGTGTTCCTGATCTTAGGGGGAAAGCTCTCAGTTTTTCCCCATTGAGGATGATATTAGCTGTGGGCTTTTCATAAATTGCTTTTATAATGTTTTGGTAAGTTCCTTCTATTCCGACTTTCTTAAGGGTTTTTATTAAGAAGGGGTGCTGTGTTTTGTCAAATGCTTTTTCTGCATCTATCGGCAGGATCATATGGTTTTTATCCTTTCTTTTGTTAATGTGATGTATCACATTGATGGATTTGCAAATATTGAACCAGCCCTGTAACCCAGGAATAAATCTCACTTGATCATGATGGATACTTTCTTTAATATTCTGTTGAATTCGATTTGCCAGTATCTTGTTGAGTATTTTTGCATCTGTATTCATTAAAGATATTGGTCTGTAGTTCTCTTTTTTTGCTGGGTCTCTGCCTGGTTTGGGTATCAAGGTGATGCTGGCTTCGTAGAATGAGTTTGGAAGTTTTTCTTGTATTTCTATTTTTTGGAATAGCTTGAGAAGAATGGGTATTAGCTCTGCTTTAAATATCTGGTAGAATTCCCCTGGGCAGCCATCTGGCCCTGGCTCTTATTCATTGGGAGATTTTTGATAACAGATTCGATTTCTTCACTGCTTACCGGTCTATTCATGCTTTCTATATCTTCTCGTTTGAATTTTGGCAGTACGTGTGCATTTAGGAATTTGTCCATTTCTTCTAGGTTGTCCAGTTTGTTGGCATATAATTTTTCATAGTAATCTCTGATGATTGCTTGTGTTTCTAAGGGATTGGTTGTAATAGATCCTTTTTCATTCATGATTTTGTTTAAATGGGTGCTCTCTCTTTTCTTTTTGAGGAGCCTGGCTAGAAGTTTATCAATTTATTTTATTTTTTATCTTGGATAATGTGCCATGTGCACTCGAAAAGAAGGTGAATTTCCTAACTTCAGAGTTCTAAATATCTATCAATTCCATCTGTTCCAATGTGTCCTTCAGGTCCATTGTTTCTTTAGTGATTTTCTGTCTGGTTGATCTATCCATTGCTGTCAGTGGAGTATTAAAGTTCCCTCCAATTAGCACATTCTTATCCATAAGATTGTTTCTGTCTGTGATTAATTGTTTTATGTATTTGGGTGCTCCCGAATTTGGTGCATAGATATTTATAATTGTTAGCTCTTCCTGATGGAGAGACCCTGTAATTATTATATAATGTCCTTCTTTATCTCTTGTTACTGCCTTTACTCTAAAGTCCAGTTTGTCTGATATAAGGATGGCTACTCCAGGTTTCTTTTGGCTTCTAGTCACACGATAGGCATTTCTCCATCCCTTTACTTTCAACCTGAAGGTATCTTCAGGTCTAAACTGAGTCTCTTGTAGATAGCAAATAGATGGATTTTTTTTATTATTATCCATTCTGCTACCCTGTGTCGTTTGGTTGGAGCATTCAGTCCATTTACATTCAGTGCTATTATTGAAAAATATGGGTTTAGAGTCATTGTGTTCTCCATAGAATTCATGTTAGTAGTGGTGTCTCTGGCACCTCGTATTGTTTGCAGCATTTCCCTCATAGAGTCCCTCTTAGGATTTATTGTAAGGCTGGTTTGGTGGTCATGAATTCTCTCAATTTTTGTTTATTTGGGAACACTTTTATCTCTCCTTGTATTTTGAATGACAGGCTTGCTGGATAAAGGATTCTTGGCTGCATGTTTTTTCTGTTCATCACATTGAAGATTTCCTGCCATTCCTTTCTGGCCTGCCAAGTTTCATTAGATAGGTCTGTAACCACTCTGATAGGTTTTCATTTGTTCGTGAGGGCCCTTTTCTCCCTAGCTGCTTTCAGAATTCTCTCTTTATCTTTTATTTTGCCAGTTTTACTATGATATATCATGCCGAAGGTTGATTCGAATTATGTCCTAAGGGAGTTCTTTGTGCCTCTTGAATTTGAATGTCTATTTCTTTCCCCAGATTTGGAAAATTCTCAGTTATAATTTGGTCTAGTAACCCTTCAGGACCTTTCTCTCTGTCTTCTTCAGGGATTCCTATGATACGAATATTGTTCAGTTTGATTTTATCACTCAGGTCTCGAATTCTCCTTTCTTGCTTCTGGAGCAATTTCTCTCTCTTTTTTTTCAGCTTCCTCGTTTGCTATAACTATATCTTCTAATTCACCTGTTCTTCTCTCTGCCTCATCAATCCTTGAGGTGGCTGCCTCCATTTTATTATTCACCTCATTTATAGCCTTTTTTTAAACTCATCACACCTATTTTCAAAGTGCCTAGTGATTGTCTCAGTTGCTTCTTTGATGCTTTTTTCAACCCCAGCGACTAATTTTATGACACTTTTTTAAAATTCTTGTTCGGTGATGTTTAGGTGTGTCTTGAGCAGTTCTGTGGCTGTCACTTCTTCCTGGAGGTTCTTCAGGGGAGAGTTCCTTCGTTTCCTCATTTTGGCTAATTTTCTGTCCCTTGTCAGTTTTAAAAAGCTCATTGTGCATGGTGCACCTGTTGATATTGGTCTGTTAAAGGAAGCTTATTGACTGTCCAGGGCCTGTCATTTCAGGAAATATTCTTATAATGGTATCTCTCAGTTTCTCTTGATGTGCCTTTGAATATTTTATTTCCCTACTCAGTGAAATTTGGGATGCGCTGTCATGCGCACTTTGGCTTGCTTCCTGGGGCAGCCCGAAGAAGGAAAACAGACAGACCAACACAGAGGGAACAGAAGTACACAAACGCACAGACAAATCAAACAAGCAAACTAATTAAAGGGGGAAAGGAAGGAAAGAAAATGGAGAGGAAATAGAATAAAAGAAGAGAAGAAAAAGAAACAAAAATAAAAGGGGGTGGAGACAACAAAGGACAATGGACAGTCTAAAAGTGTATGACCAGTTGAGGGGAGAGATAAGGATGAGATACAGGAGAATATATCTGGATTGCAAGAAAGAAAAAAAAAAGAGGGAGATAGGAGAAAGGAAAATAAGTAAATGTTAAAAAATTTTTTTACGTAAAAATGGTAATAATAATAAAAAGTACAAAAAATAAGCAGCAGCAGCTCCCCCTCGTGAGTAGGCGTGGTTTGGTGTAGTAGGTCTCGGGGGCTGCTCTCAGAGGCCCCGCCTTGGTGGCTGCAGAGAGTAGAATGGCAGTGCTCCAAGCTCCACTGGAACTAAGCGCTGTAGGCCACATTACTGAGTCTGATCTCCTTGTGCTGCAGCTGAGCCAAGTTGTATTTTCCAGGCCCGCCTCGTTTCAAAATCCTAGTCCATGCACTTTTATGCTACCACAGATGAGATGTACTTGCTTTGGTGGCTGGCTTCTTAGCCAGGATCTCGTAGGGGGAGGGAGCAGTTTCTCTAGGCGCTGGCAGGGATTTGTGCTGCTGCTGCTGGAGGAGAGGTGCAAGCCCTCTCAGACAGTACCGCCGATTCCTAGCCCCCAGCCAGGATAGCGATTGCATAAGGGGAGGGATCAGTTTCTCTTGACGCCTGCTGGGATTTGCACTGCCACTGCCTGAGGTGAGGTGTGCTGACTGAGGCGAGGTCACAGCAGGAGGTGAAGTGCACGCCCTTACAGGTGCCACTGCCAACTCCCAGTCCCCAGCCAGGATTGCAATTGCAATGGGGGAGGGGTCAGTTTCTCTTGGCACTGCCTGGGATTCACTTTGCTGCTGCCCGAGGCACCAGGCATTGCCGGAAATGAGCTGCGTGCTCCTGCAGCCAAAGTGCGCCCCTGCCTCCACTGCCGCCAACTCCCTACCTGGATCAAGTAGGGGTGGGGGCTATTTTTTCCCTGTTGGTATGCGGAATTCTGGATATTCGAGGCCAATGCTGGAGTTGAGATGCGCTGTGGGAATGAAGTGTGTGCTCTGCTCCCGCAGCCAAGGCCGAAGTGCGTGCCCCTGGGGCCGCCGACTCCCTGCCGGGATGGTGCAGGGCTGTTGCAGGGCTGGAAGCTGCTTTTGGGCTTGTGCCACCCGGGTTCGGGATTTTGGCTACCCAGTGGTTATATATGGAGTGAGAGTTTTTCTCTCAGAGCGGGGTTAAACATTCTTTATCTCTTCTCTAGAGACAGTACTATGAGTGTGTTCAGTTTCTCTTTCTCTTCCCTTTGTCTCTCAGGAGCTCCATGCTCTTGCCCTGTGTTGGGCTGGGGCTCCCACCTCCCCTGCCCCTCTCGGGCTGGCCCGTTTTCCAGTCTCCCCAGTTTGCACTCACTCACTCAGGCATCTTTGAGGTTGTCTTCTTTCTGGATTCTGTATTTTCTCCTTCCACTCTTGCAGATGAGAGTAATGTCCTTCTCAGTTTGATAGATGGGGCAGACGAAGTTTACAGAGCTCCCTTCCTCTCTGCCATCATGGCTCCTCCCCTGTATTTATTTTGTAATTTACAGCCAAGTTAGTTAGCATATAGTGCTATAATGATTTCAGTAGTAGAATCCAGTGATTCATCCTCGATGTATTATACCCAATGCTCATCCCAACTAATGTCCTCCTTAGGAGGACATTACCTTACTTATTTAACCCATCCCCCCACCCACCAAGCTGCCAGTAACCCTCAGTATGTTTTCTGTATTTAAGAGTCTTTTATGTTTTGTCCTCTTCCTTGTTTTTTATATTATTTTTGCTTCCTTTCCCTTATGTTCATCTGTTTTGTATCTTAAATTCCACATATGAGTGAAGTCATATGATATTTGTCTTTCTCTGACTAATTTCGCTTAGCATAATACCCTCTAGTTCTATCCATGTAGTTGCAAATGGCAGGATTTCATTCTTTGTGATTGCTGAGTAATACTCCAGTGTGTGTGTGTGTGTGTGTGTGTGTGTGTGTGTGTGTGTGTGTGTGTATGTTTGTTTCTATTAACTGATATGTTTCTGTTAACTGATTTTTCCTATATAAGTCACATTTTCCTGTTTATTTGCATGTCAACTCATTTTTTATTGTGGAGTGGACATTGTGACTGATAATTTGTAGAGAATGGTTTCTGTTATCTTCCATTGAAGAAAAATCAGACATTAAATTATTGGCAGACTACCCCGCTGTGTCATAGAGGCGTGGTTTAGGTTTTGTTAGGGAAGGTGTATTTTGGTTTTGTCCTTAGTCCAAGGAAAAATCTCTTAAGCTTGAAATAATGGTCTTCTAACGTATGTCTCTTTTGGGGTTTCAGTGGAATGCCTGAAGTATTTATCAAGCCCCTCTAATTTGGTAGAATTCAAACTTGAGACTCTTCCTTGTGGTAGACAGAGGGTGGAATGTTTGCTCAGGTTCGTTCTAGCTATTTCCCCTCCATTCCATGGAGTCTCATCCCACACAGGCATAGTAAGTGGTCAACCATAGACTCTCCTTGCAAAGAGAGTATATTGCATATTTCGTGACTCTCTACTCTGTGGTTCCCTCTTTTCTGGGATTCCCCTCTTAATTTCTAACCATTTTGGCAGATTCAAACTCAGTCCTTTGATTTTTTGGGCCCATAATATTTTGATTTTCTGCTTGAAGTGTATCTGCTTTGTGCCATTTGGACTATGGGATATCTTCAGAGGAAAAACCAGATGAACGTGCATGTCATGTAGTATGATGCCCTTATTTCAACGGTTGGATGCCCTCTTATTTCCTACTGCTTTTGGTTGTTCTTCTGTGCCTTGTTTTCTTTTATATATTGTCCAGAATTTATCACTGTTATCAGTTAAGAGGGCTAGCCTGTTATAAAGTAATCCATCAATACTGGAAGCTGGTGCCTTTGTATCTCACATAAAAGAATATGTTGTGATAAAATAAGAAAGCTCCCTTCGTTTATTTCTTTGGCTTCTTCATTATTTGTCTAATAAAACTGAAGCAATATCCTATTGGCTAAAATATTATATTTATTCTCTTCTTTCCCATGAAATTATCCTTACATGAATAGAACTTTGTATAGATTTCCCATTAATTGCTACAGAATTGGAAAATTTGCTCCCTAAAGTCACTGGAAATGTTAATATGCACATCAGTAAACAGCTCTGTTTTTTAATAGTTACCTATATGGTACTTAAAATGTGCCAGGTACTGGTCTTAGCATTTTACATGTATTAACTTATTTAATCCTCACAATAATTCAGTGAGGTTGGTATGATGAAATTTCCATTTTTCAGGTGAGAAAACTCAGGAAACGAGAGATTAAACTAGGAAGTGATGGAGCCAGGATTTGAATTCAGGCATTCTGGCTTTATAAGACTCTGTACTCTTTTTTTTTTTTTAATTTTAGTTTATTGTCAAGTTAGTTTCCATATAACACTCAGTGCTTTTCCCCACAAGTGCCCTCCTCCATGTCCATGACCCCCCTTTCACTTTCCCCCTCCTCCTTCAGCCCTTAGTTTGTTTTCAGTATTCAAGAGTCTCTTCATGGTTTGCCTCCCTCCCTCTTCCTAACTGTTTCCCCCCCTTTCCCCTCCCCATGGTCCTCTGTTAGATGTCTCCTGTTAGACTTATGAGTGAAAACATTTGATATTTGTCCTTCTCTCCCTGACTTACTTCACATAGCATGACACCCTCAAGGTCCATCCATGTTGCCACAAATGGCCGGATTTCATTCTTCCTCATTGCCATGTAGTACTCCATTGTGTATATAAACCACATCTTCTTGATCTATGCATCAGTTGATGGACATTTAGGCTCTTTCCATGATTTGGCTATTGTTGAAAGTGCTGCTATGAACATGGGGGTACCTGTGCCCCTGTGCATCAGCACTTCTGTGTCCCTTGAGTAAATCCCTAGCAGTGCTATTGCTGGGTCATAGGGGAGCTCTATTGTTAATTTTTTGAGGAACCTCCACACTGTTTTCCAGAGCGACTGTACCAGTTTACATGCCCACCAACAGTGTAGGAGGGTGCTTGTTTCTCTACATCCTCACCAGCATCTATAGTCTCTTGGTTTGTTCCTTTCAGCCACTCTGACCAGTGTGAGGTGGGATCTCAGTGTGGTTTTGATTGTATTTCCCTGATGATGAGTGACGCTGAGCATCATTTCATGTGTCTGTTGGCCATGTCTTCTTTGGAGAAGTGTCAATTCATGTCTTCTGCCCATCTCTTCACTGGATTATTCATTTTTCGGGTGTGGAGTTTGGTGAGTTCCTTGTAGATTTTGGATACTAGCCCTTTATCCAATATGTCATTTGCAACTATCTTTTCCCATTCCGTCAGTTGCCTATTAGTTTCATTGATTGTTTCCTTTGCAGTGTAGAAGTTTTTATCTTGATAAAGTCCCAATAGTTCATTTTTGCTCTTGAATCCCTTGCCTTTGGGGATGTGTCCATGAGGAAATTGCTGTGGTTGAGGTCAAGGAGGCTGTTTCCTCCTTTCTTCTCTAGGGTTTTGGTGGTTTCCTGGCTCACATTCAGGTCCTTCATCCATTTTGAGTTTATTTTTGTGTATGGTGTAGGAAAGTGGTCTAGTTTCATTCTTCTGCATGTTGCTGTCCACTTCTCCCAGCACCACCTGTTAAAGAGGCTGTCTTTTTTTTCCTACTGGATCTACCGCTCTGTCAAAGATTAATTGGCCATACATTTGTGGTTCCAGTTCTGGGTTCTTTTTTCTATTCCATTGGTCTATGTTTCTGTTTTTGTGCCAACACCATACTGTCTGGATGATGACAGCTTTGTAGTAGAGGCTAAAGTCTGGGATTGTGATGCCTCCCGTTTTGGTTTTCTTCTTCAATATTACTTCAGCTACTCAGGGTCTTTTGTGGTTCCACACGGATTTTAGGATAGTTTGTTCTAGCTTTAAGAATACTGGTGCAATTTTTATTTGGATTGAAATGACTGTGTAGTTTGCTTTGGGTAATAATGACGTTTTAACAATGTTTATCTTCTGATCCATGAGCATGGAATGCTTTTCCATTTTTTTTGTGTCTTCCTCAATTTCTATCATAAGTTTTCTATAGTTTTCATCATATAGGTCTTTTACATTTTTGGTTAAATTTATTCCTAGGTATTTTATGGTTTTTCATGCAATTGTGAATGGGATTAGTTTTTTATTTCTCTTTCTGTTGCTTCATTATTGGTATATAAAAATGCAACCAATTTCTGTACATTGATTTTTTACCCTGTGACTTTGCTGAATTAATGCATCAGTCCTAGTTGGCTTCTGGTGGAGTCTGTCAGGTTTTCCATGTAGAGTATGGAAAGTGAAAGTTTGACTTCATCTTTGGCAATTCTGATGCCTTTTATTTCCTTTTGTTGTCTGGTTGCTGATGCTAGGACTTCCAGCACTATGTTAAACAACAGTGGTGAGAGTGGACATCCCTGTCATGTTCCTGATCTCAGGGGGAAAGCTCTCAGTTTTTCCCCATTGAGGATGATATTAGCTGTGAACTTCTCATAAATTGTTTATGATGTTTAAGTAAGTTCCTTCTATCCCAACTTTCTCGAGGGTTTTTATTAAGAAAGAATGCTATATTTTGTCAAATGCTTTTTCTGCATCTATCGATAGAATCATATGGTTTTTATCTTTTTCTTTTATTAACATGATGTATCACTTTGATGGATTTGTTAATATTGAACCAGCCCTGTAACCCAGGAATTAATCCCACTTGATCATGGTGGATTTATATGTTGTTGAATTCGATTTGCTAGTATCTTGTGGAGTATTTTTGCCTCTGTATTCATCAAGGATATCAGCCTGTAGTTCTCTTTTTTTGTTGGGTCTCTGTCCGGTTTGGGAATCAAAGTGATACTGGCTTCGTAGAATGAGTCTGGAAGTTTTCCCTCTATTTCTATTTTTGGAATAGCTGGAGAAGAATGGGAATTAACTCTGCTTTAAATGTTTGGTAGAATTCCCCACGGAAGCCATCTGGCCCAGGGATCTTACTTGTTGGGAGATTTTTGATAACTGATTTGATTTATTCACTGGTTATAAGTCTATTCATGCTTTCTATCTCTTCCTGTTTGAATTTTGGTAGTGCATGTGTGTTTAGGAATTTGTCCATTTCTTCTAGGTTGTCCAGTTTTTTGGAATGTAATTTTTCATATATTCCCTGATATTTGCTTGTATTTCTGAGGGGTTGATTATAGCAGATCCATTTTCATTCATGATTTTGTCTATTTGGGTGCTCTCTCTTTTCTTTTTGAGGAGACCGGCTAGAGGTTTATCAACTTTGTTTATTTTTTCAAGATACCAACTCTTGGTTTCATTGATCTGTTCAGCTGTTTTGTTTGTTTGTTTGTTTGTTTTTGATCCTATGTTGTTTATTTCTGCCCTGATCTTTATTATTTCTCCTCTTCTGCTGGGGTTGGGGTGCTCTTGCTGCTCTGCTTCTAGTTCCTTTAGGTGCTCTGTTAGATTTTGAATTTGTGCTTTTTCTAGTTTCTTGACATAGGCCTGGATTGCAATGTACTTTCATGTTAGGACTGTTTTTGCTGCCTCCCAGAGGGCTTGGATTGTTGTATTTTCATTTTCATTTGCTTTCATATATTTTTTTACTTTCTTCTTCTCTAATTGCCAGATTGGCCCAATCATACTTTAACCTCCATGTTTTTGGAGATTTTCCAGACTTTATCCTGTGATTGATTTCAAGTTTCATAGCATTGTGATCTGAAAATATGCAATGTATGATCTCAATTCGTTTCTATTTATGGAGGGCTGCTTTATAACCCAGTATGTGACCTATCTTGGAGAATGTGCCATGCACACTTGAGAAGAAAGTGAATTCTCTAGCCTCAAGATGTAGAGTTCTAAATATATCTGTCAAATCCATCTGTTCCAATGTATGGTTCAGGTCCATAGTTTCTTTAGTTATTTTCTATCTGGTTGATCTATCCATTGCTGTACATGGAGTATTAAAATCTCATGCAATTATTACATTCTTATCAATAAGATTATTTCTGTTTGTGATTGTTTTATGTATTTGGGTACTCTCAAACTTGGCATGTAGATGTTTATAATTGTTAGCTCTTCCTGATGGAGATACCCTGTAATTATCATATAATGTCCTTCTTCATCATTTGTTACTGCCTTTAATTTACAGTCCAGTTTGTCCAATATAATTATGGCTACTCTGGCTTTCTTTTGACTTCCACATCATGATAGATATTTCTCAATCTCCTTACTTTTGATCTGAAGGTGTCTTCAGGTCTAAAATGAGTTTCTTGTAGACAGCAAATAGATGGATTTAAAAAAAAAATCCATTCTGCTACTCTCTGTTGTTTGATTGGGCCATTTAGTCCATTTACATTGAGTTATTATTATTGAAAAATATGGGTTTAGATTCTTTGTGTTCTCTGTAGGTTCATGGTTGTAGTAGTGTCTCTGGTACCTTCTATTTCTTGCAACATTTCCCCATAGAGTCCCCCTTAGGATTTCTTGTAGGGCTGGTTTAGTGGTGGTGAATTCTCTCAATTTTTATTTATTTGGGAAAACCTTTATCTCTCCTTCTATTTTGAATGAAATGCCTGCTGGATAACGGATTCTTGGATGCATATTTTTTCTGTTCATCACATTAAAGATTTCCTGCCATTCCTTTCTGGCCTGCCAAGTATAGTTCAGAGGTCTGTAATCACTCTGATAGGTTTCCTTTTGTATGTTAGGGTCCTTTTATCCCTAGTTGGTTTCAGAATTCTCTCTTTATCCTTATATTTTGCCAGTTTCACTATGATATATTGTGCTGAAGGTCGATTTAAGTTACATCTGAGTGGAGTTTTCTGTGCCTCTTGGATTTCAATGTCTAGTTCCTTCCTCAGATTGGGGAAGTTCTCTGCTATAAATGATCGAGCACCCCTTTGGGACCTTTTTCTCTTTCTTCTTCAGGAATTCCTATGATATGGATATTGTTCAATTCGATTGCATCACTCAGTTGTTGAATTCTCCTTTTGTGCTCCTGGATCAATGTAGCTCTCTTTTTCTTGGTTTCATCTTTTTCTATAACTGTGTCTTTTAATTCACCAATTCTCCTCTTTGCCTCTTCAGTCCTTGCAGTGGCCGCCTCCATTTTATTATGCACCTCATTTTATAGCATTCTTTTTTTTTTACTTATCACAGCTATTTTGAAGGTCCCTAGTCTTTGTATCAATGCGTCTCTAATGACTTCCATGCCTTTTCAAGCTCAGTGATCAATTTTATGACAGTTGTTCTGAATTCTTGCTCAGTTATTTTGCTTATATCTGTTTTGAGCAGTTCTGTGGCTGTGACTTCTTCCTGGAATTTCTTTAGAGGAGAATTCTTCTGTTTCATCATTTTGGCTAGCTTTCTATCTCTTGTTAGTTTTAAAAGTTCATTATGCACTCTCTACCTATTAGTATTGCTAAATTAAAGGAAGCTCATTGACTACCCAGGACCTGTCTGTTCAGGAAGTGTTCTTTTAATGATGTCTCCCAGTTTCCTTTTGGCTATTTTATTTCCCTATTCCATAATATTTGGGACTCTCCACCATGTATATTTTGGCTTGTTTCTTGAGGTAGCTCTGAAAAGGAAAACAGACAGACAAACACTCAGGGAACAAAAGCACACAAAAGTACAGACAAATGAAGGAAATATGCAAACCAAAAGGGGAAAGAAAAAACAAAAGAAAGAAAAGAAAAAAGAAGAAAAAGGGTGGGGGACAAAAACAACAAAAGGCAAAGGACAGTCTAAAAGCGTAAAACCAGCAGAGAGGAGAGATAAGAATGAGATAAGGGAAAATATATCTGAATGGCAAGGATTGACCTAATCACAGCAATGCATCTATGTTGGTCTTTCCCGGTCTCTGATTGGGGGGTGGGGGGGTAGAAAAAGAGACAAAAAAATCAGCACTCCACTGCGGATGGATGTGGTTTGGTGGGGAGAAGAATGGCGGTGCCCAAAGCCCTTCTTGAACCAAGCATTGCAACCCACTCTTTTGGGTCCGATCTCCTTGTGTCACAGTCAGGCCAAGTTGTATTTTCCAAGCCCTGCTTCATTTCCATACCCTCGTCCATGCACTTTAATGATACCACTAGAGATGAGATGTACTCCCGCAGGCTGGGTGCTGCCACCAGGGATCAGGGCTTGGAGCCCAAGGAAAATACACCAGCTAAAGGGGATGGATCTCTCTCCCTGAACCCTGCAGTTATAGATGCGATGATAGGATCCCTCTTCCAGGCCGAGGTTTTTTTCTTTTCTAGCGACAGCTCTCTAGAGCATTTTCAGCCTCTCTCTCTCTCTTCCCATCATCTCTTCATGGCTCTGCATGCTCCCCAGTGCTCTGTGTGGAGTGGGGCTCCCTCCCCTCCAAGCCTCAGGGTCCAGGCCCATTTTTATCTTCCCCAGTTCCCACTCACTCACTTACCCACAAGGCTGTCTTCTTTGCAGACTCTGTGTCTTTTCCTCCCACTCTTGTAGATCAGAGTATTGTGGCTTCAGTCCTTCCTAGTTTGATAGACGTGGTAGAGTGAAAATTACAGAGTTCCCTATTTCTCCACCATCTTGCCCCCCCCCCCATCTATTCTAGAATCTTAACCACCGTGCTTTGCTACCTCCCACTCTATGCTGTGGGTATGTACCTGTTAATATTTGTGAATTTTTCTAATTTCTCAATTAGTGGTGTTTATCCTATTTGTTTATAATAAGCTACTTTAGGAACAGGAATCAAACACTGTATTGCATTATAGTATTATAGAAAAAACATAGGACTTCCCCTTGTGCCAGACACCCAGAAAAGACAACACAAATTTCCTTGTAAATCTCACTTATAAATCCTAGGGAGTGGTCAATGATTTTTTCCTTCTGTACTTTTACAACATAGTATTTACATTTTTATTCAGTAGTTATTTCTTTTGTCCTGTATTGAAGCTAGTACTTTACAGACCTGACCTTCCTCTTAGGCTGTAAGGTCACTGAAGAGGGAGATCACACCTTTGTTCTTTATGTAGACCTTCTACCCTGGTGTCTAGCCCACACCGAATATCATAGACCATGTTATTTAAAACTATGATGGTAAAAATATACTGCTATTTGCCATATAATGAATCTTTGCATATCCATATATGCATACATCTTGTTTACAATACCAATG
This sequence comes from Mungos mungo, assembly GCA_004023785.1. Classification (NCBI taxonomy): domain Eukaryota; kingdom Metazoa; phylum Chordata; class Mammalia; order Carnivora; family Herpestidae; genus Mungos; species Mungos mungo. The sequence goes on from PISW01004357.1 coordinate 69,411, forward strand.
TCTTACATTTGTATTTTTCTTCCAGCTTTTCAAAGTTCTTTCCTATCTAGTGTCTCTTTATCCTTATGGTAAAAAAAAATGTCATGAACTTTCATTTATTCATTCATTGAGTAAATATTTTCTGAGAACCTACTATGCACCAGCTATTGTTCTAGTTGATTAGGACATAGCAATAAACAAAGCAAAGTCCCTGCTTTCATGTAGATTTCATTTTTGTGAGAGGATAATGATAAAAATCAATAATATGTCAAGTAGGGAGCACTACTACTTTAGATGGTGTGATCTGGAAAGACTTCTGTGAGGAAGTGGCATTTGAGGAGGGACCCGAATGAAATTAAGGAGTAAATTTGTAAATTTTCTGTTTTTTAAAAATTTTGGTTTTGTAAGAAAGTTTATTTTTTTGTCAGCCTTATTTCTGTTTTAAGAGTTTGTGGGAGAGCAGCTTAAGACCACTCAGTGGTTGTTCCTACCCACTCAGTGGTCAGACCAGTGGGAGCTGCAAACAATCTTCAGGGGCAGGCTGAGAACTCCAGTCTTCCATAGGGAATTGCTAAATAGGTACTGAGAGCACCTGCATTTTTTGAGACCAGTTTGTGACTTCAGGTTGAGTCACAGTGAACTCAGGAGCTAGAGCAGTCCTTTCACCCTAAAATTCCTCCTTCGTCACATGGTTTTCAGCAGTAGCCTGATTGTTTTTTTCAATCTCTTCAGGATCTCTCTAGAAGTAGAGATCGGGCATGACCTCCCATGGGTGTTCACGGGAGATGGTGCCATGCATGCGCAGAACTTCCTGGACCAGAGTCCACCACATAAGACCCAGAAGAGTTCCAGGCAGAGGGGGGTAGCAAAGATAAAGACCTTTAAATTGGGGGAAAACATCAAGAAGAATATACCCAAAGTGGGAGAAAAGTGTGTTGGAAAGGTAGTGCGTGTAACCTTCTTTAAAAAGAAGAGTAATGCGTGTGAGGCGGATTATCAAGGGCCATGTAAAAGTGGTAAGGACTTTGGGGTTTATTCTAAGTTTGATGGAAATCATTGGAACATTTTGAGCAGAGTGACATCTGAACTATGTTTAACAGGTTCAATCTAGATTACATGTATGGAATAGATTGCATAGGGAGCAGTAGAATCAGAGAGACCAGTTATGAGACTATTGAAGTAATATAGCCAGAGATGTTGGCTGCTTAAAGTATGATTGAGGCAGTGGAAGTGATGATATGTTTAGATTTGGATATATTTGAAGCTAGCACTAAGAACCAAGAGAACCTGCTGAGGAATTTTCTTAGGGAGTGAGAAAAAGAAAGGAGTTGGAAATTATTTCCATGTTTTTGGTCTGAGCAGCATGGTAAATGGTGGTTCCATTTACTGAAATGGAAAAAATTGACATAAGAGACAAGTTGAAAGAAGATATATATCGCTGCCCTTATTTTATATGTGAGGAAACAGGAATAGATAGTTTTGATAAGCTTTGGGCTAGAACCCTGGTTGCCTTGTTACAAGCCCCAAATTCCTTCTAAATAAGTGTCTTGATATATTTTGTTATTAGTTTTACTTGCATGGTGAAAAATCTTGTTCATTTTAAATTTCTTTAAAGAGAAGAGTCTGAGCAAAGATGTTTTAAAAGTCTTTGAGAAATTACTTATTTTCCAAGACGGTAGTGGTCACAGAGCCTAGCACTTCGCAGATATTGAGTCACTGTGTGCTAGGTTCAGTCTTATCTTCAACCTCAACATTATCATAAAAGCATGTGTCTGTCTTGTACTTAAGATAAGTCACATGAATTAAAAATTGCAGTTTGTCTTTCAGAAAGTAGTGGTTAAGACTAGAAATCTTAAGATCTAGGTTTGGAGTCTAGGTTTTCCTCTCATGCTCTGTGTAACTTTCAGTGAATCACTCTAACATTCTCCACCTTTGTTTTTTCCTCTGTGAAAATGGAATAGCCCCTACTCATCTCACATTATTACTGTTAAGATGAATTGAGATTATGTATGCTTAACATGTATGCTAGCATACAACTGAAAATCAAACATTCAATTAAAGTTTATGGAGTCTGAATCTCAATATAGTCACTATGAAATATTCAGAGTGGAAAGAAATTTTGGAGTAGACAAAGTTTGTATGAAAATTCTGTACTTAAATACGTTGCTTTCCTCAAAATTATTATGTATATTAACATACATGTTATTAATATATTACTAGAGGTAAATGTTTGTGTTTACAGGTATTGGTTTGTCTTGAAAAATGGTTATCATGTGGCTTTCAAATACAACAGCAAAACTGATAACTTCATGGAAGAACAATTTGATCCGCATAAGGAAGTTATAGATAGAATGACTGATTTGAGCATGCTCAGGCTATTTGAGACCTACTTGGAAGGCTGCCCACAACTTGTTTTGCAGCTCTACACTGTTCTGGAACATGGTCAAGCAAATTTCACTCAGTGTAAGTCTTTCCTCACACCCGATGTTAAATAAATACACTGAGATCTTATGTCAACTACCTAACTCTTTGACGGTTTTAGAATTTGTCTTACATTTTTTCTTTTTAGAATTATTCATTTTTTTGAAAAGAAGTGCATGGTTGAAATATCAAAGAATATATGAAGACATAATCTCTTTCTCCCTTATTCCCATTCTTTCTTTTTGTCTGCCCAGAAAGGAAACTATTATTGTCATTTTTTTGATGATTCTTTCAGAAAAGTTTTTAAAAGCCTATATCCTTTTTTCTCTTGTTTCTCTTATAGAAATGGTAACAAAAAACTGTCTTATTTTTTGTACTTAACAGTATGTGTTGGAAATCTATCTATATCTATACAGAAAGAGCTGCCTCATTCATTTTTATTATCTGCATAGGATAACAAATTATAGGTATACCATGACTTATTTAGCAAGTTCCATATTTATGTTAATTTAGGTTGTTCCTAATATTCTACTATTGTAAAAAAAATGCCACAATGAGTAATCTTCTGTAGGAATATTTTCATGTGTGAAGTATATCCATAGGATAAGTTCCCAGAATTGGAATTACTGGGTGAAAGTGCAAATGCCACGAAACTAGTGAAAATTTAGTAAGTTGGCCCATATGTTGCTTTTCTATAGCAGATTTCCTCATTAGGGCAAAATGTTAATTTTAAAAGGACAATCGGTGTTTCCATAAAAAAGAAATCTTTTTAGGTATTTAATTTGAGATGATTAAAAAACCTACTTGCTAAATAATAGACCCAGTTTTCAGTAATGACTCTGGTTCTGTGCAGACTTGGATTCATCTCAGAGAAACAGATTAGCATCTTCCCTGGAGTTCTCTCTGTGGTGGAATCACCCATGGGGTTAGTACAGTCTCCCAGTCTCCCTGTTTCCAGTTTACCATAAACCTCTAGATTACAGCCCCTTTTAATATTTTTACCTTTAATTTGATCATAAGACACCGAAGAGAACCTACTTATGAGACATTTTATTCCTTGTGAGACAAAGAATTTGTGGGTTTGGACCTAAAAGTTCTATATCGTATAGTTCCTGAAGCTGGAAGATCAACATTTAGAGCTTACAGTCTATGTTACGGCAGAGCTGATGATTCTGAGTGGTTCACAGCATCCAGACCAGCAATGGGTTCATGGGACAACTCCCTTTGTGTTATGATTCTGCCCTCATCCTTTAGTTTCTTCATGAAGTAAGACGTTTAGGTGTTAGTTAAAAACAGCAAAAAATGAGAAATCTCATTGGCTAACAGTGAAATTAGTAAATCATTTATTGTAGATAGTATAAAAAATGATGTAGCCACTAGAAACAGTACTTACAGATAACGTTTGATGACAGGGAAATAATTCTAAAACAAAATTTAGGCAAAAAGCAATTTATGAAAGTTTCTATCAGCATACTTTTAAAGATACAAAGAAATTATTGTATAAAAATGTCTGGAAGAAAATACACAAAAATGTTAATGGTGGCTGCTTCTGGGTACTAGGATTATGAGTGATTTTATTGCATTTTATTTATGCTTTTCTGAATTTATGAATTTTCTACAATAATCATATATTGTTTTGACAGTCAGGAAGAATAATTCAAAATGTAAAAAATAATCAGAATATGTATAGAAGTACTTCAGAAGACTGAACATATTCTTTTATCTTTGCACTAAAAAGAAGAGCAAAGGAGTAAAAACAATATAAACCAAGGACAAAGACAATGCAGATTAGAAATATCAACAAATGTTTAGAAGATGGAAAGCAGATGGAAAATTCAGATTATTTAAATAAACCCTACCACTGAAAGGCTAGATTACTTGAATTAATCCTCTCTCTGAAAATATGTAAAACAATTAGATAACAATTTTCAAAAGCCTTCATAAAACCATAAACTAATCTGATACAACAGGGCAAAATATATGAAGGTGGGAACACAGCAGGGTTAAGTATGACTTTGAAGGCATTTATACCTGGAGGTTTTTACCAAATCTGTATATAGTAGATACAGTTTTGGTGGCTTCTATTGTGTGAAAGACTGAAGACAAAACTCAGAGTCCTCACAAGGGAGGGACATCTAGTAGAAAATTCTAATCTGTAAAACTGGTACTCCAAAGGGTACTCTTCTCAAGATAAAAATGTGAAGTTACTTACCTTATTCTCTACTTTGAAGAGAGCAAGGAATATTGCCTAGTGCTGAGTACAGAAGGTAAACATAAACAATATAACAATTTTGCAATCAAAGTTCTCATCTTTGACTAGTCCAAAAAACAAAACAAGACAAAAAACCCCAAAACAAACAAATAAAAGCCTATAGCCTATGAATATGGGTGAAAGTGGTCCCAGACTAATAGTGACCCTGTCTGGCACAAACACGTAAAAATCCTCCCTGGAGGAATTCACTTCCTCTTAGGCCTTGAATAATTTTCACAAATAGTTTTCCAAGGAGAATGAATGTTTTACAATAATTTATAACACCAGAAGGAATAAGGCATCATGAGTAAGAATCAGCAGAAACAGAAAAAAATGTAGTAAGCCTTTATATATTGGAAATTAACAGTTGCCAAGTATGACATACATCCTATTATGTTGAAAGAGGTAAATGACAAACTTGAAAATATGTAACAAGATGCTATAAAAAGTTAATTGTGTAGGGGCACGTGGGTGGCTCAGTTGGTTAAGCGTATGACTTCCGGCTCAGGTCATGATCTCACATTTCATGGGTTCAAGCTCCCACATCAGGAGCTCAGTGGTGACAGCTCAGAGCCTGGAGCCTGCTTTGGGTTCTATGTCTCCCTCTGTTTCTGCCCCTCCTTCATGCATGATCTCTTTCTTTCTTTCTCTCTCTCAAACATTAAAATTTTTTAAAAAAGGAATTGTGTACTTGACAAAGTAGAATTTATGAGAATTAAAAATTTTAAGAATTGAAATTTAAAACTTAGTGGATAAGACACAGCTATATCGTCAATTAGTGAGTCAAAGCTATATCAGAAGAAATTATCCAGATTATACTTTACAGAGACACAGAGATGAGAAATATGTAAGAGACATTAAGAGACATGGAAGAAGAGATGGGAAAGTCTAATATTCATCTGAATAGAGTCTGGGAAGGATAGAAAAAGAATGGAACAGAGGCAATATTTGAGAAATCAATGGCTGAAAAAATTTCAGAACTGAGGAGAGTCACCTACCTACAGAGTCAGGAAGCCCTTCTCAATTCAATTTCCCTCTAGCCAGATCTCCAAAATAACCTACAACTACTTCAATACACCAAGGATTGGTGTAAGAGAGAGTAAGTAGGATAGAGACAGTGAATGTAATCAACTTCAATTAAAATGTTTTATTTTCCTGAATCTTATAAAAATATGTGACAAAGTGAACACATTGCTAGGGCTTTGCTAGGTTTGGAAGGAACCCGGGCAAATGTGAGTCCCTGAAATTTAAGCTTCATTACCATTGTTATAAATCCACCTATGAGGTAAAGCATTAACTTTTAACTTTGATATATTTGATATGCATATTGTGATTTGTAGTGAAACCACCAAAGAATAAAATAGCATATCACTGACAGATGTGAGTTATTAGATTGAAAGCATGAATAAAAATGGGTATACTGAGCCCATCATTATCATATTCAGAGAAGCAAGGATAAAGAGAACATTCTGTAAGATGTGAGAGAAAAAAAATTACTTAAGGATAGAGAAACTGAATGGCATTGGAATTCTTAATCATAGTACTTAGAGCTTATAGAGCCATGACTTTAAAGTTTCAATGGAAAACATTTTTTAACACTCAATTCTATTTCTAGCGAAACTGTATATCAAATATGAAGGTAGAATAAAGATATTTTGAGACATACATGGTCTTAAAAATTTTTGCTTAGGTGCAGCTTCCCTCCAGAATATCTAGAAAATGCTTGATGAAAACATGAGAATAAAGCAAGAAAGAAACACGAGAACAGGAAACAGAAGTCAGCACCGAAGAGAAGAGAAGTTTTGGGGAGGCCGGAAGCAAACCTTAAGAACACCCACCTTAGACCAGGAGGATTATATTCTTAAAAAATAAAAGAACTAATAGTAATATATAGTGGAGTTTTATTAATTTGAAGATTTTCCTAAGAAATATTGATAGGGTTATAAAAAACTAAACAAGTAAAGGAACAATGAGCAGTTTTAAAAGAAAGGAAATATAGTGAGTGTAATACTTGGCTGAGCAGTAAAAACAAACAACAACAAAAATACCCCTCTACTTATGTAGTTATAGTAAGATAAACACCGATTATAGACTTTTACCAAAAACTGTGATGTTACTCTCTTGAGCAGATGGAGGGAAAGGAAAATGCAAGGAGGGTTTGTATGTATGTGCGTATGTGCTCAATTTGCCTCATTCCAAATAGGAAATCAGAAAGCAGTATCTAAAGTAAATAAAGAAATAGAACAGGTGTGTTTTATTTGCAAATATGACAATAAATGTCAGAAAAAAACCCTAGACATTGATAGTGATTTCTTCTGGGGGTTGCAACTAAAAAGTGAGGAAAGGTAGAACAGGGTATTTTTCTTATAAGTTCTATAGTACTTATTGACTTTTAAATTATATGTATGTATGTATGTATTTGTTTTTGTTTATTTGTTTAATTGTTATGTATACGTATTTGTTTGGTAGAAGTTAAAACTAATTAGAAATAAACAAGATGTAGGGGAAAGTGATGCTTTAATTAAAATGTCTTTGAATTAAAGAAGAAAGAAAAAAGTCTATCTAATTGTGTGATGGTCAAAAGGCATTTATAATCATCACAATCCTCTTCAATAGGTCAGTTTATTTTAAGTCTGTCTTTTTATCATAATATATAGCCCTCCAATGAGGCTAAATGGGAAGGAATAGTATTCTGTACTCTGCTTTAAATTCTTTCTAATTCTCTAATGTCTTTGTTCTCAGTTCTATTAAAGTTCTCAGCTTTGACAATGGGGGCCTAATGGCATGCCTTTTCAAAGTAGTAATGAACTTATTCTTCTGTTGTTTGTTGGGGAAAACATGAGACAGATGTCAAAGCAATAGAAATTTGTAAGCCTTAGAATATATTTGCTCATTTGATTCATCATCTTATAGACGTGGGAATTTAGCTTATTGAAACCTTATACTGACATTAAATTTTCTGTTTAACTTCCTTCTTTCCCTCGCTCCCTTTCTACCCCTATCTCCCATCTTGCTGTCTCTTGGAGAATTAGGTATATGTCCAAGGTCAAAGCCAAAAAGACTGGAAAGGCTAGGACTGTAACTGTAGTCTCTTAGAGAACTTCCAGAGTGTGCAGTTTTCATTGTCTAAGTTGCTCAATAAAATTTGTGCAGTAAATTTATTTAAAATCTTATAAAGCAGTCTAATATAACATATAAGTAAACCAACTTTGGAATCAATAAGGCAGATTTAGCTTCTAATCTCTGCAACTTGATAGCTGTGTGACTTGAGTCAAGTAATGTGTATATTCTCTAAGCATCAATTCTTTCACATGTAATATGGAAATATTAATATCTATTTCAAAGATTAGATGAGATGAACATATAAAGTACCTGACATGTTTGTGGGCATGTATGGCATATAGTAATTTGATATTGCTGTTATTATTTCTATGATAATATACCTAATTTTTATTTTTTGTTTTGTAGATGCTGCCATCATGGTTTCTTGCTGTGCTATTTCTTGGTCGACTGTTGATTATCAAATAGCTTTAAGAAAATCCTTGCCTGATAAAAATCTCCTTAGTGGATTCTATCCCAAACTCACATACCTCTTTTACAAATTGTTTACATTATTATCTTGGATGCTGAGTGTTGTACTTCTTTTATTCATAAATGTTAAGATTGCATTATTTCTGTTGTTATTTCTTTGGTTTTTATGGATATTGTGGGCATTTAAAAAGCACACTCAGTTTTGTGCTTCTATAAGTATGGAATTCCTATACAGAGTTGTTGTTGGATTCATACTTATCTTCACATTTTTTAATATTAAGGGACAGAACACCAAATATCCAATGTTTTGTTATTATATTTTAAGGGTACTGATCACACTGGGAATATTGATTGTGTTTTGGGTTTGTCCAGTCTCTATTTTTAATTCAGATTATTTTATACCTATTAGTATCGCTATAGCTCTTGCTCTTGTTCTTGGAATTATTTTTCTTATTGTTTATTATGGGACTTTGCACCCAAGCAGAAATGAAGAAACAAAACCCGATGAAACTGATGGAATAGCAGCTGAAAGAGATTGTAGAATGAAGTATTTTCTAATGGAATAGCTATTTATGAGATATTTTATTTTTTGTTTCATTGGTTAGTAAAGAAAATGTTATATGCATATGTTGTTTCTTATTTTTGCCTCCTTCCTCCCTCCCTCCACCCCTCCCTTGCTACCTTCTTTCCTTTCTTCCTCTCTCTTCATTTCTTTCTTTCCTTTAATTTGAGATCAGTTTTTGGCATATTAACTATGAATGTGAGAGAGCATAGTAATATTTTATTATTTAAATTAATTTCCCATTGAGTTTTAAAGACCTTGAGTACTCAGATACACTTCCTTATTGCCTGGTAATGTTGCCAATTTGACCCTGAATTGGGAGAAATGTTCTGGTTCTCCCAAATGAGAAGCCTGGGGTTGAGCTTCCCTTCAATTTCCCGCTCACTGTTTCTGAATCAAAACTAACGCTTGTTGTGGAGAACTGCAAAGGGAGGAGAAGAGCAGAACGCTCATTTTTCTTTCCTCTGTTTTGTTCATTTAGTGCACGTATTTTGAGTTTGGGACAGATTGAGTAGAAGAAAAGGGAACGGAAGGAAAGAGGAAGAAAACAAAACATAAAGTTTACCATTTTTAAATGTATAGTTTAATCATGTTAACTAGTGTTCAGCTTGCGCATCTCTATAACTTTTTCATCTTGTAAAACTGACACTCTCTTCCCATTGAACAACTTCCCATTTTCCTCTCTCCAGCCTCTGGGCATCACAATTCTATTTTCTGTTTCTATAAATTTGACTACTTTAGATACCTCATACAAGGGGGATCTCAGAGTTTTTGTCTTTTTGTGGCTGGTGCATTTTACTTAGCATGCTGCCCATGTTGTGGCATGTGACAGGATTTCCTTCTTTTTTAAAGGCTGAGTAATATTTTGTTGGATGAGTATGCCACATTTTCTCTGTTTATCCATCACTGGGTTGCTTCCACCTCTTGGACATTGTGAATAATGCCATTGTGAACATGCATTTGCAAATATTTCTCCAAGATCCTGCTTTCATCTCTTTTGGATGTATACCCAGAAGAAGGGTTGCTGAATCATGTAGTAAACTCTATTTTTAATCTTTTGAGGAACCTCCATACCATTTTTTTGATAGTGGCTGCACCATTTTACAATCCTACTAATAGTATACTAGAGTTCCAGTTTCTTCACATTCTCACTAACACTTTTTAGTTTTTATATTTTTTATGGTGGCTATGATAATAGATATGAGGTGATAATCTCATTATACTTTTGATTTGCATTTCTCTATTAGTGATGTTGAACATCTTTTTATATACCCGTTAGCCATTTATATATCTTTTTCAGAGAAATGTCTATATCTGATAAGGGATTAATATCCAGAATGGAGGAGGAACTATAGCTTAACAATAACAAAACTAAAATAGCCTGATTAAAAATAGGGAAAGGACTTTAACCAAATCATATATTAATAGTTTTTTGAATTACTGCTTAGAGTAAGAAGTAAATTTTGGTCCTAGGAGTGAATAGTGAGGACAATTGGATTAGGTTGAACTTCTGGAAATAATCAATATTTTCCCATCAAATTCTCTCTTTTTTTTTTTCAGTTTCTTACCTTTTCTTTTCCTTGGGTCAGCTCTTAATGAATGAGTCCTCAATATTCTTCTCTAATACCAGAAGAAAAATTCCATTTCCACATTTAGTCTTATAACTTAAAATTTTTTTAATACTTATTTATTTTTGAGAGAGGGAGAGAAAGAGAGAGAGAGAGAGAGAGAGAGAGAGAATGAATGAATGAATGAATGAATGAATGAATAAGTGAGCGAGGGAGGAGCAGAGAGAGAGGGAGACGAGGATCTCAAAGTGGGCTCCAGGCTCTGAGCTGTCAGCACAGAGCCCAGAGTGGGATCAAACTCACAAACTGTGAGATTGTGACCTGAAGCCAAAGTCAGATGCTCAACAGACTGAGCCACCCAGACATCCCTAGCTTTATAAATTAATGTAAAACTGCTGTGTAACTTTTGGGATGAAGGGTAAACCAATTGGATACAACACATTTAAACTATCAAAGCTATTTGAAAACCGTAAGTAAAGATTAATCACTCACTCTACCCAGCATTCTGCTAGGTATTGTTGGGGGGACAAAATAAGTATATAATAAAGTTCTGTTCTTTGTAAAGGTTACATACTGAAGCATTTATAGAAACTGACAAGTTATCTGTCAGAATTTTTAATGTTTGCAGTTTTCATTTTATAGTAAATGAAACAAAATATTGGCTAACAAAAGTGCTTATGTTTATAGAGTATATACACTCAGCATCTCCATTGAGAAAGTTAGGCAGTGTGGAAAAACCTTGCAGAAACTAGGGAATCTATAGTTCACTTTGGGCACCTAATCCTTGTATGTGTGAACACTACTTATTGAATATCCCCCATCCCTGCATGTTGGTGGTATGTATACATATATGTTTGAGAAAGTGAAGTTGGGAAAAGAAGTTAGGTTCACTTAGCACTTTAATCAGCATATTTGAGTCCTTTTAAAAGACAGACTTTGAGGCATAAACTGAAAGTGCTCTTTATTCCATTCTGATGATTTAAATATTCATGTGTTATCATTTCCCTTCAGCCTAGAGAACATCTTTTAGCATATTCTGTAGTTTAGGTTTGCTGCTGATGAATTTTTTCTTTTATCTGAACATGTCTTTTTTTTTTAAAGTTTATTTATTTATTTAGAGAGACTAAGAACATAAGTGGGGGAGAGGCAGAAAGAGAGGGAGAGAGACAATCCTAAGTAGGCTCTAGGCTGTGAGTGTGGAGCCTGACCTGGGTCTTGATCTCATAAACCACGAGATTATGACCTGAGCAGAAATCAGGAGTGGGAGTATTAACCAACTGAGCCACGCAGGTACCTCTTATCTGAACATGTATTTCTTTGATTTTATATTTTTGCTGGATACAGAGTTCTGGGTTGACAGTTTTCTTTTTTTCTTTATGCAGATTATTCTGCTAACTTCTGGCCTCCGTTGTTTCTGATAAGAAGTTAGTGATCATTCAAATTATCCCCTATATGTAATTGGTTGTTTTTCTCTGAAGGTTTTTAGATTTTACCTTTAGTGTTTTATTTGTAGTAGTTTGACTACTGCGTTTATGGGTGTACTTTTTCTTTGTATTTATCCTAATTGGGGTTCTCTGAGCTTCCTGAACCTGTAAATTTTAGTCTGGAGTCATATTTAGAAAGTTTCCAGTCATTATTTTTCACATACTCTTTCTATCATTTTACTTCTCTTCTTGGACTCCATTGACACATATGTTAGACTTATTGATCTTATTCCACAGACCTCTTAGGAGCTCTGTTCATTTTTTTTTTCCAATTTATTTTTTCTGTTCTTAGTGGATTTATTTTCAAGTTCATTGCCTTCTTCCTTTATCTTAAGTCTACTGTTAAGTTCATCCAATGGATTTTTTAAGAATGCTTTTATTTATTTTTGAGAGAGAGAGATAAAAAGAGAACCAGATCTGAGGGGGGAAGGAGCAGAGAGCGAGGGGGACAGAGGATCAGAAACAGACTCTGTGATGACAGCAGAGAGCCTGATGCTGGGCTCAAACTCACAAGCAATGAAATCATGACCTGAGCCAAAGCTGGATGCTTAACCAACTGAGCCACCCAGGCACCCCCATCCAATGGATTTTTTAAAAATTTCAGAGATTTTGTGTTTATGTTCTAGAATTTTTATTTTTTTATGGTTTTTATTTCTCTGCTAGGATTTTGTATCATTATGAGCCTATTTTCCTTTATATCCTTGACCGTAACTGTAATGGATGCTTTAAAATCTTTGTGTGTTAATATCAATCTGAGTCATCTCAGGTGTGGTCTCTATTGATTGCCTTTATTCTTGATTATAGGTCATATTTTCCTGTTTCCTCTTATGTCTACCAGTTTCTTATTGTGTCCTGGATGTTATGAATGACGTATTTTAGACCTTTCTTGATCCTGTTTGTTTTCCAGAAGAATATGGGTTTTTTTTTTCTCATTTAGCAGATGGCTAACTTGAACTTTAAACTCTGAACAGTCTTTATTTGCTTAGCCTTCATTGTACTGATTGGATTTTCCCCCTGTATGTATAGTTCTGGGTCAATCAGAGAATTAGGAAGACTATTTAATATATGGAGTAAGGCTTACTTTCTATTGGCTCTCTATTTCCTGGGATTTTTCACCCTCACTTTTCAGCTGCTCTGGTCACTTCATACTCTGTCTTCTAGGTCTTAACCACTTAGACTGCAGATTTTCTGTGTTTAGGTACTAAGTGTGTTGACGGGGTTGTGTTCTTGCTCAATGCCATTCTTTCTTAGAACTGTTGACTCCTCTTCAATGTCTGCCTGCTTTTCCCCCTCAAGTGCTTTTGGGCTGTTTTTTCCTATATTTTGTGCAGAGTTTATAGTAGTTATTTGTAAGGGCTTTGTGCAGTAGGAGATACGGCCATCTTTTTATTAATCAGTAACAGTTTTAATACTCTGCAACATATGCCATTCTTTCTAGGATATTTGCTTAAACATGATGTGTATGTTCCTTTTAACATTTAATCTTCCTTTAGTCTTATGTACTAGACCCTCACAAAAGCTCTGTAATATAGATATTATTTTTTTCCACTACTCTTTAGCTGGGAAAACCATGACTTACAGAGTTTAAGTAACTTGCCAAAGGTCACATAGATGAAATCTCATATATATACGTACACATATATATATATATATATTTTAACCTCAAGTTTATTTTGCATTTTGTGGAACCAGGCCATCTTTATTTGATGAACAGAGTAAGCGAACATCAGCAGCCTAGAGCTGACACTAAGTTATACATCATTTAAAAATTATTGAATTATTTATTCAAAATACAATTTTTAAAAAGTCTGGCTTAAATATTTTTTGGCCTTAGCTCAGGATGTGGCTGAGGTTCTATCTCTAATAGTTTGAGCAATTCAATTAACAAAATATGTAAAGGGAAGTAGCAACTTATATAATGGAAGAATGGGTAGAAAATAATATACATCGATTAAAGAACTTGAATACTAAATTCCCCACACAAACCTCGATTTAACATTCAATTCATTGAATGAACATTTCCTCACTGATTTTATAGACAAGAAACAAATAGTTGGATCCTGATCAGATGTTTTGGTTAGTCAGCAAGCTCTTAAAATGAATTTACTTTTATTCATTTTATCCTACAGTTTTCTGTATCAGTTAGTCATGACTTTGTAGCACTTTTAAATCTCCCCAAATAAATGTAAGCTTTTCTTAGAATATTCTGTGCATATAAAAGACCTTTTGAAATTAAGAAAAAACATAGGGATAATTAATGAGCAATACTCATTAAAGAACACTTATATTTATTAGGTTTCTTCAGAGAAAGGACCATTAGGAGATAGATAGATAGATAGATATAAGAGGAGATTTATTATAGGAATTGGCTCATGTGGTTAAGGAGGCTGAAAAGTCCCATGATCTCTGTCTGCAAGCTGGAGAATCATGAAAGCCAGTGGTATAATCCAGTCTAAGTCTACAGGCCTTAGAATTTGGGGGCGAATGGTGTAATTATTTATCTGAGTCTGAAATTTTAAAACCAGAAATACCAATATCTGAGGACAGGAAAAGATGCATGTTTTAGATCAAGTAGAGTGCAAATTTGCCTTTCCTCTGCCTTTTTGTTCTATTTAGACCCAATAGATGAAACCCACCCATATTGGGGAGGACATTTGCTTTATTCAATTCACCAACTCAATGCTAATCTCTTCACGAAATACCTGCAAACACATCAAGAAATAATGTTTTATTTAATAGCTATTTGAACATCCCTTAGTCCAGTTGACACACAACTAACCATCACATGCACCTATTTGCATTCACATTTACTTCAAATATGAATAAAATGCTTCCCTTAGACTAGTGAGTGGTTCTCAAAAGTTACTGTGCATCAGAATTGCCTGGAGGGTGCATTGAAACACATTGCTGGGCACCATCCTCTGAGTTTCTTTTTACTAGGTCTTAGGTGGGGCTTAAAATTTGTATGTTTAAGAGTTCCTAGATGTTGCTGATTATGTTGATCTGGTTACATGCTTTAAGAAGCACTTTCTGACTTTCAAAGGCTATCGTTAATAACTAGTTGCAAAATAGCCACTAGAGGGCAATGGAGTCATGGACAAATTGGATGTGCTGCTTAATAGGTTCCCTTGTTTATGCTATCAACTACAGTATTGCTACAAGCCATGAGAATACCAAAGCCAAATATTAATTTCCTGTACAATATCTTGAGGCTCATTATCAATTGTAATATAAATCAAAGCTTGTCCTTCTGATTGTGGGGGTCAGAGATGTATAATGCAGCTCTAACTCTGGGAGAAGCCCATTTAGTGATCATGATGAATTAAAAGTTGGACTTCTTTAAGTGGGCATTTACACATATAGCTAGTAGGTTTTGAGGTTAAAAGGAACTATTTGTGGTTTCCCAAAGAGACTACATTTTGATAACAGGTTTAGTTCGTCACAGAGATAGTGCTACACCTAAGTGATATTTATTGTTTTAAGACACACCTTTTATTTTATGAAAGAGAGATGGAAGTACTTTTTAAAGATATTAAACTTAGTAGGTTAAGTTTATACGAAACATGAATTCACAAAACAAAGATCCACAGAGTATAGGGAATTTTTAATTTTTTTCACCCTGATATTTGCTTTGATGGTAGACAAGGATTAGGGACAAATCAAAAGATGTAGTCTGTGGGGCTGTTGTTATATTTTTTGTTTGCCTCCCCTAGTACAGAACTTGAAATCTGCCTTTACTGCTGCTGTTCTTACTTAAAATAATTTTTGATAGATAATAGCTGTAGCCATAGACATCTTTCTGAGTAGGCCTCTTTCTTAGATTGAACCAGCAATTGCTTTTCATTGTACTGCAGAAATTTTGATTTGAAAGACCAAAGATGTGAGTTTGATTCCTTGCCTTGAAATTATTACCTATGTGACCCTGATGAATCATGTCTCTAAGTCTCAGTTTCTGTATATGTAGAGTGGGAGTTATGGACAAAATAATTTGTTAGCATTTTCCAAGGATATGAAGATTGTTGGTAGTGGTAGTGGTAGTGGTAGTATTAGTGGAAGTTTGTCATTTGAAAAAGATAGCTTTATTGAGATATAATTCATATACAACTCACCTATTAAATTGTAAAGTTCAGTTTTTTTTTTTTTTAGCGTATTCACAGATGTGTTCAACCATTACCGTAGTGAATTTTAGAATATTTTCATCACCTCAAAAAGAAACCCTCTACCTTTATCTATCAGTCCTGTGATGGTTAATTTGTGTGTCAACTTGGCTGGACCACAGTGTCCAGAAATGTGGTGAAATATTGTTAAGGATGTTTCTATGAAGGTATTTTTGGATGAGATTACTATTTAAGTAGATGGACTTTGAGTAACAGCAGCCAGTCCTCTGTAACAAGGGTGAATCTCATCCAATCAGTTTCAAGGCATGAATAGAATAAAAGCCTGACTTACTCTAAGCAGGAAGGACTTTTGGTCTTTAGATTTGAAATGCATCATCAGTTTATCCTGGCCTTCAGCCTGTTAGCGACCTACAGACTTTGAACTTACCAGCCTCCATAATTGTATGAGTCAATTTCTTAAAGTAAATCTCCTTCTTTATGTACACACATTCTATTGATTTGTTTCTCTGGAGAATACTAATATAACCCTCCTCCTCCCTCTTCCCTTCCACTGCTCCCAGCCCTAGGCAACCACTAATCCACTTTCTGTCTATAGATTTCCCTATTCTGGATTTTTATATGAATGGAATTATATAGTATGTGGTCTTTTGTGACTGGCTTCTTTCACTTAACATATTGTTTTCAGGGTTTATTTATGTTGTAGAATGTACTAGTACTTCATTTCTTTTTCTGCAGAATAATATTTCATTGTATGAATATACCAAATTTTGGTTATCTGGCTGTTCATTAATGGACATTTGGGTTGTTTCCACTATTTGGAGACTGTAAATGATTTTGCTATGAACATTTGTATGAGTTTCTGTGTAGACCTATGTTTTCATTTATCTTAAGAATATACCAGGGCGCCTGGGTGGCTCAGTCACTTAAGCGTCCGACTTCAGCTCAGGTCATGATCTCGTGGTTGGTGGGTTCGAGCCCCGCGTGGGGCTCTGTGCTGACAGCTAAGAGCCTGGAGCCTGTCTTCGGATTCTGTGTCTCCCCCTCTCTCTGACCCTCCTCTACTAGCTCTTGCTCGTGCTCTCTCTCTCTCTCTCAAAAATAAATAAAACATTAAAAAAAATAGAACATACCTACAAGGGGGATTGCTGGGCCATATGGTAGCACTATGTTTAATTGTTTGAGGACCTGCCACTCTTCAGCAGAGTGGCTGCATCGTTCTACATTCTATCAGTAGTGTGTGAGTGTTCCAATCCCTCTGCGTCGTCACCAACACTTGTTATCTGAGTCTTTTCTTCTAACCACCTTGTGGGTAAGAAACAGTATCTCATGGTTTGATTTGTATTTCCCTGACGACTAATGATGTCAGACATCTTTTCATAAACTTATTTTTGGCCATTTATATATCTCCTTTGGGGAAATGTCTATTCAGACCCTTTGCTCATTTTTTTAATTGGGTTATTTGTCTTTTTATTACTGACTTGTAAAGGTTCTTTATATATTCTAGATTCAAGTCCCATATCAAATATATGATTTACAAATATTTGCTCCCATTCCATTGGTTGCTTTTTCACTTTCTTAATGGTATCCTTTGAAACACAAAAGTTTTAATTTTTATGAAGTGCAATTTATCAATTTTTTCTTTTGCTGTTCATAATTTTGGCATAATATATAAGAATCTTTTGCCAAATCCAATGTCATGAAAAGACTGTTCTTTCCCCAATTGACTGGAACCCTTGTTGAAAATCAGTTGGCCACAGAAGTAGGGGTATTATTTCTGGACTGTTAATTCTATTCTATTGCTCTGTATGCCTATCCTTGTGCCAGTATCCTGTGGTGATTACTGTTGCTTTGTAGTAAATTTTGAAATTGGTAAGTATGAGTCCTTTTAGTTTCTTCTTTCTTTCTTTCTTTCTTTCTTTCTTTCTTTCTTTCTTTCTTTCGAGAGGGAGGGAGAGAGAGAGTGAGTGCACAAGCCAGGGAGGGGCCGGGGAGTGGGGGGAGAATCCAAACCAGGCTCTACACTGTCAGCACAGAGCCTGATGCAGGACTCTATCCCACAAACTGTGAGATCATGACCTGAGCTGAAATCAAGAGTTGGATGCTTAACTGAGCCACCCAGGCGCTTCTAGTTTTTTCATCTTTTTCAGAATTGTTTTGGCTATTCTGAGCCTTTGCAATTCCATATAAATTTTAGAATCAGCTTGTTAATTTATACAAAGAAGTTGGCTGGGATTCTGGTAGGGATTGTGTTGAATCTATAGATTAGTTGGGAAGTAATATTATCTTAACAGTGTTAAATCTTTGAATACATAAATGTGGGATGTTTTTTCACTTACTTAGAACTTCTTTAATTTCTTTCAACAATGTTTTATCGTTTTCAGAGTTTAAATTTTATAGTGCTTTTTGTCAAATTTATTCCTAAGTATTCTATTCTTCTTGATGCTATTGTGGATGAAATTATTTTCTTGATTTCATTTTCAGATTGTTGCCAATGTATAGAAATATAACTGATTTTTGTGTATCGATCTTATGTCCTACAAACTTGTGAAACTCATTTATTAGTTCTAATAGCTTTTTAGTGGCCCCTTGGGATTTTCTATATATAAGGGCATATCATCTACAAGTAGAGATAGTTTTATTTGTTCCTTCTAATCTGAGTATATTTTGTTTCTTTTTTGCTTTTCACTCCCTTGACTAGAATTTCCCGTATAATAGAAGTGGTGAGAAGAGACTTCTTTGTGTTCCTCATCTTAGAGGGAAAGCTTTCAGTCTTTTGCCACAAATTATGGTATTGCCTGTGGGGTTTTCATAGATGCCCTTTATCAAGTTGAAGAAATCCCCTTCTATTCCTGGCTTGTTTAATGTTTTTTTTTTTTTATCATGAAGGGTTGACGGGTTTTTATAAATTATCCTGAGATGATTTAGTAATTGAGATGATTATTGACGACTGTACTGCATTAATTCAGTTTCAGGTGCTAAACCAATCTTGAATTCCTGGGAAAAATCCACTTTATTGTGGATCTTTCTTTTCTTCTTTCCAGGTACTGCCTTTATCTGTATGTTGTTGTGCTTAGTGGTGTCTCACATTTTTCAGAGGCTATTTATTTTTCTTCATTCTTTTTCTCCTCTGTTATTTAGTTCACATAATCTCCATCAATCTATCTTCAAGTTTACCAATTCCTTCTTCTGCCAGTTCACATTTACTTTTGATCCCCTTCTAGTAAATTTTTTATTTCTGATATTGCATTTTTAACTCCAGGATTTCCATTTGGTTCTTTTTTAAAGTAATTTTTGAAAGTTATTTATTGATTTATCTATTTTGAGAGAGGGAAAGAGAGAACACACAAGAGGGAGCACATGAGTGAAGGAGGGGCAGAGAGAGAAGGAGAGAGAGAATCTCAAGCAGGCTCCATGCTATCAGCAAAGAGCCCAACATAGGGCTCGAACCCATGAACTGTGAGATCATGACCTGAGCCAAAATCAAGAGACAGTCACTTAACCGACTGAGCACTCAGGCCTAAGTAATTTTTATCTCTTTTTTGATATTTTCTTTTTGGTATAATATTGTCAATATACCTTCCTTTACTTCTTTAAACATGGTTTTCTTTAGTTCTGTGAACATAATTATAATGACTATTTTAAAATTTTTCTATCGTCTCAGACCTCTGGTTGCTTTCACAGGAAGTTTCTGTTGCCTGCTTTTATTTTTTATGAGTTATGGGTCATAATTTTCTGTTTCTTTGCGTGCTTTTTAATTTTTATTGGTATTATTGATATAGTAATTTTTATGGACTTTTTAGATAATATATTGTAGTAACTCTGGGCACTGGTCCCCTCATTCTGGGGCTTGTTGTTGTTACTCGCTTGTTTATTTGTTTTGTGATTGGCTGGATCATTTTTAGTGAAATCTATTTCCTGCTTCTCCCCCCCCCCCCGTCCCCCCCCTCCCCCCGCGCCACTTCCTCACCGCATCCTCCCCCTGCTCAAGGTTATGAATCTGATGTTGCTCTTCAGGGAGGAGAGTTTCAGGTGTGCCCACTATCACTTTGGGATGACAGCAGCAGTGACAGGGCTCTTTTCTGCTTTTTCCCTGACTATACTCAGCTGTTCAAACTCCAGTAATTTCTACCTGTTACTTTTTTTCTTTTTTACAAAAATGTCCTAGGGCATACATTCTTCTACAAATGAATCCAAGCAGACTGTGGCTCTTTGGACAGAACAGTTTCTGAGATCAGGATGATATTTGTCCTGACCTCAGGAGGGCTCTCTCCTCCCAAGTGTCTTATTCCCCAGGTTTCTAAATTACTAGCCAGCTCACAGTCCAGACCTTTTCTTCATTACATACACGTATTCCTCCCAATGGCCTTTTACTATAGCCTTCACTGTTGTTGTTGTTCCTTCTCCTCCTCCTCCTCCTCCTCTTCTTCTTCTTCTTTTTAAGTTTTACTTATTTTTGAGAGAGGGCAAGCAAGGGAGGGGTAAAGAGGGAGGGGTAGAAGCAGGCTCTGTGTTGACAGCAGTGAGGCCGATGTGGGGCTCGAACTCACAAACTGTGAGATCATGACCTAAGCCAAAGTCGGTCACTCAACTGACTGATCCACCCAGGTCTCCAGCCTCTACTGTTCTCGAGAGTGCTTTTGGGTTAAACTTCTCCAAAGATCTATCGCAAATGAAGTCAATTTCTTTGTGAAAAGATGAGGAGCTATTTGTTTTTGTGGCTGCCTCTTCCCTAGGCAAAATCCCTGGTCTAGTGCTCTGGAGCTGTGAGTAGGCACATTGACAAGTACTCATTGGGTGACACCCCACTGTAGAAGTCTCAGCTCCACAAGTGGGAGTTGGGTGAAAGAAGGGAGCTCCCACCTCTGGAATGTACCTGCCTGGGACTTATCACCAGCAAAAGGCAGCTGGGTGCAAGAAGAGAAACACTGAAATCTTGCTAGCTTCCAGGAAGAAAGCTCTGTCTCTGGGAGAGGACAGGGGACAGAGGGAGCTGTGAGCTCCTTGCTGCCACGGTCTTCAGTGAAGTGTCTGCCTTGCTGTGCTGGGTGTGGGGAGGAAGAAGTGATTCAAATGCTACACGCTCTCATGCATCTTATAAGAAATTTCTTAGGTTTTGTTGTAAAGATTTTTTTTTTCATTTGCTGTTTACACATAGGCCTATTTCCAGAGGCTTTAGCTGCATCCTTTTTAATAATTCTGTCCCGTTTGAATGGGAGTGAGTCAGTGGAGCTCTTTGTGCTGGTTATGCCGCTTTCATAGCAGTCTGTTGCTCTTGACAACTGTCCACTAACCTGACATTATGAAGATTCATTCAACTCAAGCCAATAAGACAGTGTCTTAATTCGCTGTGGGAATTCAGGGCTGGTTAGGCACCATTTAAACAGAGCTCTTCTTTATATGAAGCTGTCCAGATAGTTTGAAATCAAGGGCACTTGGAGACCCAGCTCCCAGTTCCGTTTTTTCTAAACATTTTTCCTGTGATACAATGGCAACATTTTTGTCTTTCACAAATAACAGTTGTATTTAGACATTGACTTTAAAAAAATTTTTTTTAATGTTTTATTTATTTTTGATCCAGACAGAGACAGAACATGAGAGGGGGAGAGGCAGAGAGAGAAGGAGACACAGAACCAGAAGCAGGCTCCAGGCTCTGAGCTAGCTGTCAGCACAGAGCTTGACGCGGGGCTCGAACCCACGAACATGAGATCTGACCTGAGCCGAAGTCAGAGGCTTAACCGACTGAGCCACCCAAGCGCCCCTAGACATTGACTTTTTAAAAGTCAGTCTTGGTGACACGATTTCTTGGGTTTAAGATTGGAGTGGCTTAACACCTCACATTTTCAGTTGTCATTTACCTTCTTGTTTATATTATCAGCAATAGCCAAGCCGGCAGGCTTGAGCAGTGCAACTATACAGAAATAGCAGAGTCCTGTATTTGTGGCCTGACTCAACTGGCACTTCATGTCCGGTGTCTGGCTGGTCCAGAGGCAAATCTCTGATGTGTTGGCCTGCATTACTTGTAATTGTTTGGGATGAATTGTGCAGAGGTCTGTCTAGCAATCTGTGACAGGCAGAGATCCTTCATTTTCTACTGCTAAGTCAAGATGTGGGAACAAAAAGGGCAGAAGCCCTTTTTAGCTGGATCATATGGGAAAGCATAAAATTACTGTTTCCATCACAGAATATACTCAGGTATCTTTTATTGTATGTATCATTCTCTCTATAAAGAAAAAAATACTTAACTACATAGAAAATAAAACTGAATCATTAAAAGACCTATAACAAGGAAAGATATAAAACGGTTAGAGATAATTATAACAAATTTGTAATATTAAGAGGAAGAATTCTTAGATTTTATATTATTTATCATGCTAATCACTCAGATCTGGTTTTCCTACATCTTGCACTAGGTTTAGACAGTCTGATGTCAAGAGAATTTCTTACTCTTGGCTACAATATACAAACTGCTCTTTCATTACATACCTGTCATGGTTGGTACATTTGGCCTATATAGGGACTTTGAAGTCTTTAGAGTTAAAAGTGTTTCCAATTTTCAGTTGAAATGAGTTTATGATTTTTCCAGAATTGTCTTGTCAACTGTTCTCTTTTTGGCAATGAAGAATGTAAGCTATTATCGTGGAATTTTTCATACAACTCAGATCCATGCAATATATTGCTGAGTTGTGCTACACTGGCCCAGGTATACTAGGCTGTATTAATAGGAATCGCTTCTTCAGGAAAATAACTGTTATTTAAAAGGGGGGTGGAAGATGAGGAAGGGAAGAATAAAAACAAAAAAAGAACAATTTTTCTAAGGACATAGTTCAGACATGGGATATATGCAGATGAATTTTTTCCCTTTTGATTATGAGGAATCAGCTGTCTGATAGATCATGTGTCGTTCTTGACCTTGTGATTTTAATCAAGCAGTAAATAGAGAATAATGCTTTTCTTATTCCTTGAAGCCATGGTCATGACATCTTGCAAAAGCATTTTCAGTAAGTTAAAGATAATAAGCTATTTCTTCCTCTGTCTTCACCACTGTCATTGTGTAGAAGGACAGTATTCCATGGAGCTGTTTTAATTACCCAGCGGTATGCACTGTGATGTCTGGTGGCATTGGTGAGCTCACCTGATGGACCACAAAGAACCCTGATTTATGAACCCATAACTGGGTTTCCAATAAACATTTGTCAAAATAATATATTAGTTCAAACCAAAGCCTTCTTTATTTATTCATATAAAAGAGCACTTAACTTTCAACAAAGAATTGCCTATCATCAAAACACACTATAAATGATTCAATTTTATGAAGACACAGTTCTAGAGGGTGACCGCTCACAGACTACAACTTATTTTAACTCTTTTAGAGGACTTAGTGTTCCACCTTGCTTGCATTCATCGTGTTATTTCATATCTTTACTTTCAAATAATGTATGTTTTAATATTCACTTCTTGAGGTACTTGTTACAGAAGAAATATAGTGACTTTTAAAAATATTTAGTTGTGCAACTAGCATATCTTTAAAAGATATCATTCTATAGCTATTTAAAATTCTGTTACAACATATTTTTATCTGTTCTTATTCAGTGTATTTCTAAGAGAACAAAATATACACTGTCCTCAAACTAGTCTATAAATTGCCATGGCTTCTGATGAGGAAATAATTATTGATCTTTATTTTCAAAATTTTAGCTGTTTTATTTGTATTCCCATTAACAGATTAGTCTGTTTCTGTTGGAAATTTGCATCATTAAATAAGATCTATAATTTGTATAGTACGTATCCCTTGCAGATTTCACTTTGTAGAGTACATTGTTACAAAGCACTATAGGAAGCATTGTTTTAACTACCTTTTTTTATTGTTACATAATATACATCACATAAAATTTAGCATTTTAAGCATTTTTAAGTTTTTATTTTAATTCCAATTAGTTAATATAAACTGTTATATTAGTTTCAGGAGTACAACTTAGTGATTCAGTAATTCCATACATCAGCTGGTGCTTATCACCACAAGTGCATTTTTTAATCCCTAAACCTGTTTAACCTATCCCTTCACCTACCCCCCCCCCTGGTAACCATTGGTTTGTTCTCCATAGATAAGAGTCTGTTTTTTTGTTTCTCTCTCCCATTTTTGTTTTTTTGTTTTGTTTTGGGGGTGAGAGAGAAAGAGAGAACGTACATGCTGGGGAGGGGCAGAGGGAGAGGGAGAGAATCTTAAGCAGGCTCCCTTCCCAGCATGGAGTTGGACATGGGGCTAGATTTCATGAGTGTGAGATTATGACCTGAGCCACAATCAAGAGTCTCATGCTTAACCAGCTGAGGCACCCTTCTCTCTTTTATTTTCCCTTTGCTTGTTTGTTTTGATTTTAAAATTCCACATACGAGTGAAATTATATATTTGTCTTTCTCTGACTGACTCATTTCGCTTAGCATTATACTCTCTAGCTCCATCCATGTCATTACAAATAGTAAGATTTCATTCTTTTTTATGATTGAATACTATTCCATTTGTGTGTGTGTGTGTGTGTGTGTGTGTGCGTGCGTGCGTGTACACCGTGTCTTCCTTATCCATTCATATATCGATGGACATGTGGGCTGCTTCCATAATTTGGTTATTATAAATAGCAGTGCAATAAGCATAGGGGTGCATGTATCTCTTTGAATAAGTGGATTTTTAAAAAATGTTTTTATTTTATTTTTGAGAGAGAGAAACAGATTGTGAGTAGGGGAGGGGGTCCAGGTTTTGGGCTGTCAGCACAGAGCCCAACACAGACAGGGCTCCAACTCATGAACCGTGAGTGAGGTCATAACCTGAGCCAAAGTCGGATGCTTAACCAACTGAACCACCCAGGTGTCCTAGAATTAGTGTTTTTGTAAGTTTTAGGTAAATATCCAGTAGTGCCATCACTGGATCCTAGGGTAGTTTTATTTTTAACTTTTTGAGGAACCTCCATACTGTTTCCCACAGTGGCTGCCTCTGTTTGTGCTCCCACCAGCAGTGTAAGAGGGTTCCCTTTTCTCCACATCCTCTCCAACATTTGTTGTTTCTTGTGGTTTTGATTTTAGCCAGTCTGACAGGTGTGAGGCAATACTTCATTGCAGTTTTGATTTGTGTTTCCATGATGTTGAGTAATGCTGAGCATCTTCTCATGCGTCTTTTAGCCATTTGTATGTCTTCTTTGGAGAAATGTCTATTTGTGCCCTTTTTCCATTTTAATTGGATTATTTGTTTTTTTGGGTATTGAGTTGTATCAATTCTTTATATATTTTGGATACTAATCTTATACTGGATATGTCATTTGCAAATATTTTCTCCCATTCAGTAGATTGCCTTTTAGTTTGCTTTTTTTTCTCCACTATGAAGAAGTCTTTTATTTTGATGTAGTCCCAAGTGTTCATTTTTGCTTTTGTTTTCCTGGCCTCAGGAGACTTATCTAGAAAAATGTTCCTATGGTCAATGTCAGAGAAAGTACTGCCTATGCTCTTCTATAGGATTTTTTAAAAATGTTTATTTATTTTTGAGAGAGAGAGAGAAAGAAAGATAGAGCATGAGCAAGGGAGAGGCAGAGAGAGAGGGAGACACAGAATCTGAAGAGGCTCCAGGCTCTGATGTATGAGCACAGAGCCCAATGTGGGGCTCAAACTCACAAATCATGAGCTCATGACCTAAGCCAAAGTCAGAAGCTTAACCAACTAAGCCACCTAGGTACCTCTATTCTATAGGATTTTTATGGTTTCAGGTCACACATTTAGGTCTTTAATCCATTTTGACTTTATTTTTGGGAATGGTGTAAGAAAGTGGTGTGGTTTCATTCTTTTGCATGTAGCAGTCTAGTTTTCCCAACACGATTTGTTGAAAAGACTATTTTCTTTCCTCTTTTGCCAAAGATTAATTGACTATATAACTCTGGGTTTATTTCTGGATTTTCCATTCTGTTCTATTGACCTATGTGTCTATTTTTATGCCAGTACCATCTTGTTTTCATTTTTACAGCTTTGAAAATATAACTTGAAGCCCTGAATTGTGATACCTCTAGTTTTGTTCTTCTTTTTCAAGATTGCTTTGACTATTTGGAGTCTTTTGTGGTTCCATACAAATTTTAGAATTGTTTGTCCTAATTCTGTGAAAAATATTGTTGGTGTTTTACACAGATTGCATTAAATCTGTAGATTGCTTTGGGTAGTATATACATTTTCACAATATTTGTTCTTCCTATCCATGAAGATGTCTTTCCATTTCCTTGCATTGCCTTGAATTTATTTCACTGATATTTTATAGTTTTCAGAGTACAGTTCTTTCACCTTTTTGGTTAATGTTTATTCCTAGGTATTTTGTTCTTTTTGGTGCAATTGTAAATGTGATTGCTTTCTTTTCTTTTCTTTTCTTTTTTAGGGAGATTGTTTTCTTAATTTCACTTTCTGCTGCTTCCGTATTAATATATAGGAATGCCACAGATATCTGTACATTGATTTTGTATCCTGCAAATCTACTGAATTCATTCATCATTTCTAAGAGTGTTTTGGTGGGGTCTTTAGGGTTTTCTATATGTAGTATCATATCATTTGCAAATAGTGAAAGTTTTACTTATTCCTTACCAGTTTGGATAGCTTTTATTTCTTTTTGTCATCTAATTATTGTGGCTAGGACTTTCAGTAATATGTTGAATAAAAGTGGTGAGAGTGATGGACTTCTTTTATAGGAAAACCTGTGATAGAGTCAGATCTGCACTTTCATTTGTTAATCAGGGACCTTAAGGAATTTAGAAAATCCTTTTCTATCATTCAAAGCCTGCTTTCAAGACTATTTCTTATCCTCATTGACTTGGAAATTCTATTTTGTGGTCCAATTGATTACTAATTTTTATTTCTACTTATTTTAATGCTGCAACAATCCTAATCTTCTCACTCCAATTTTCAAAGAAGATAGATAATTTAGGATGTTTTTGTGGTATGTAAAACAGAAAAGCTATTGATATACTACAAAAAATATTATAGATCAAGTGACTGTTTCAGTTAATCTGGCTTGAATATGACATTAGCCTATAAATGCAGATAAGGTGAGACTACCTCAGAAGAAAATGTGGCCTATGCCCATTGATCAAAGGCTGGTAGTCCCTAAAATGTTCCGTGGCTGTGTGTTTCACTAATGGTGTCCTGTGAGTAGACCTTCAGAGAACCCACTTGCCAAGCCCTGGTTTCTGGGATCCAGTGGCACAGATGATCCAATCCTGCTGTAGCATGAATTGTTTAGGACCTGGCAAAAGATAATTATGGATATTGACAGATCTTTTCCAGGACTTAAAACAAAAAAAAATTGGCTTATAAAAAAAAAGCCCAAGAAAATTTTCTAAATGGGCTTTAGGTAAACAAAATAAAATATACTAAATAAAAATGTTTTGTTTGCCATGTATAGTGTGTAATTGAACACTTTTATACTTAGATTTTATTTAAGATGGTTGGGCTAAGTACCAAACTTACATTATACGTGGGAAAGTTAATACCATAACACCATGAAAATGCCTCTCTCTTTGTGTAATGAAAGGGTGTTTTCTTTGTTAGACTATAAGCAACTTGAGACCAGGACTGTGTCTTAATCACTTTTGTAACCTTAGACTGTAGCATGATAATTGGAACATTGTATATACTTAAGGTATGTTTGCTATCTGTGTAGATCTCTGCTGATCTCTGAACAAAAGACTTGTAAAAGAGAACACAAGGGAAATGATGTACATCTCTTTTTAGTATTTTATGCTTGGGATAGTACTTCACGACAAAGGAAACTAATGATTCAAATTTCAACTTGTGTTGACCCTTAAAGGATTTTGGATGGCCCAGTTTAATAATAGGTAGGAATAATAGGTAGGAATAATAGGTAGGAATAATAGGTAGGAAACAGATTTCTTGGCTACGTAATCTAGTTTAAAACACCATGAAATGCTTTGGTTATCACAGCCTCCATAAGCCGACAAGCCAGGAATCCTGTAATGTTTATGACACTGATAGGAGTTTAAAAACGTATGCTGTGTAAGGTTTCATTTGATGGACTGCAAATATTCTGAATTGTGATGTCTCCTGGTCATAACATCATACTGAATACCATGGTGACTCTTCCATTTTATTCGTACAAGTATCTTTTAAAAAATAAAAAGACATTGTGTAAATATGAGCAGCAAAATTAGTCCTTTAATTTCTAATTTATGAGTTGTAAGTCTTTGCTTCTTAGGACTTGAAAAATCTTTTAATTTCCCCCATTCCTAGCCAAGTATCAAGTAAAGGGGAATATTTTGGCATGAAAGTTTAAAGAATTTTAATGGCCAGGACAAAAATTGTTAGTCCCAGTTGAATAATTGTTTTGAGAATTGATATTTTAAAAATGCTATGTCCATAGGCTTGATAGGAAATTAATAGATCATGAAAATATAACAGTATAAGGTTATTTATACATGGAAGGGAAATGTATTTTTGTGATAAACTTACTGATAGTTATTGTACTCTAAGAGAAATCTTGTTACTTCGTAAAAAGCCCTAATATTGTGATTACTGAGTGCACAGAAATGTTCTTTGAGTGGTTATAAACAGATCTAACCAATAGATATGATGAGGTAAACAGTTTATAAGTGTCTTTGAGGGATTTTTAATTTTGGTTGCCCAACTGAAAAAGGAGTATTATTTGGCATGTCTATGGATATAATGGTATGCAGGGCAGCAGGCCTATGGCCTAATTCAGCCAGAGAACACATGTTAACAAATTGGCTCTGTCAATGATGGATTATGCCTGAAAGAAGTTAACTGAATGCAATCTACTGACCATGGTCATGGAGTAACACAGCTTTTTTTCTTCCCATCAGGCTGACTTTTGGTGCAGAACTTAACAAACTCCACATGCAAAATTGGATTATCCTGATTGTTGTAAAATGGACTGACCTTGTGTATTTTGAGAAAAGGAAGAAATGCTTGGATTAAATTTTGTGTGTTAATCTTTTGGAACATGTGTGAATCAGACTCCAGGAAGGAAATTGATAGTTCCATGGTAAAATGTTGGCATAACATTTCTAACTTCCATTTGTCAGTTAAAAAGGAGAAGTGTTCAGTCTACCTACAAAGACAATGAATGGACAAAATAGGTATGTCATTGTAATATTTGGAATTAAAGTCCAGCATGAAGTCAAGCTATTTAATTAGTCCTTGAGCCAGTTGGTTGCAGTGGTGTCTTCATTTCTTTGTATTCTTTGTAAGATTTAGTTAGAAAACAGAGTTCAGCAATTGGTAAAGAGTCATCTTTATATAGAATAAAAGTATGGAGATTCAAAATCTAGAGAAGTTGTTTATTAGAAATAATTTCATACTTTCCTCTTGGCATTCTTTTAATAATACTTTCCTATTTTTTTTTCTTTTCCCAAGTCACCTTTAACAGCATATTTCTTTATTGAGGTCTTACCTCCAATTTCATGCTTGATTGAAGTTCTCAATTGATGATTTGCCAGATGTCTAGATTAAAAGTGCCAATAAGGGACACCTGGGTGGCTCCATTGACTAAGTGTCTGACTTTGGCTCAGGTCATGATTTCACAGTTTGTGGGTTCGAGCCCCACATCAGGCTCTGTGCTGAACGTTTGCTCAGAGCCTAGAGCCTGCATCAGCTTCTGTGTCTCCTTCTCTCTCTGCTCGTTCTCTTTTCATGCTCTGTCTCTCAAAAACAAATAAATGTAAAAAAATAATAATAAAAGTGCCACTAAGATCTTACATTTCTAAGACAAATAGCATATGAACTATATAACCAAAACGTATTACTGACTATGCTAGAATATGCTTCAGTAGCAAAGAATGCCCAAATATCAGTGGTTTGACATAACAAAAGTTTAAGTCTCACTCATACTATGCATCCACAAAGCATCTCTGCACTTTCCATTTTGACAGATGCTTTCATGATTACATTGAGGAAAGACAGGTTATATCATACCCTGGCACCTAAATCTACCCTTTCATACCCATTCACATTTTAATTGGCAAAAACAAGTCAAAATTTGCTACTCCAAAGTCTCAAAGATTTTCTCCTGTGTTTTCTTCTAGAAACTCTATAATTTTCAGTTAATTCTGTGAGCCATTTTGGGTGATTCTTATGTACGGTATGAGGTAAGGATTGAATTTATTTTTTTCCATATGACTTTCTAGTTGTTCCAGGAAAATTTGTTAAAAAGACTGCCCTTTCCCCATTAAATTATCTTAGCACCTTTGAAAATAATAAATTGATTGTGTATATGTCCATATGCACACACACACACACATATACATATATACATACATATGCCCATAGCCACTGGTTTAGCCTGTTCTATTGCTCTGTTTTTCTTAGGTCAATTCATAATGTTCTGGTAACTCTAGCTATAAGTGTTGAAATTACTAGTGTTCTACAACTTTGTTCTTCAAAACTGTTTTCACTGTTCTAGGTCTTTTAATGTTCCATGTAAAAATTATAATTAACCTCCCAGCCTTTACAAAGAAGTTTCCTGGGATTTTAATTAGAAGTGTATTGAATCTTTGGATCAATTTAGGGAGGGATGATTTATATCTTTATATCTTAACCCTATTGAATTTCCCAATATTTTCTCATTTGTATGGGTCTTCTATTTTGCTCAGTAATATTTTGTAATTTCAGTAATATATGTTTAATTTTTCATGCTAATGCAAATGGTATTATTTTCTTAATTTCTCCAATTGTTCATGCTAAGATATATATAAATACAAATGATTTTTTCCATATTGATCTTGTATCCTATAAACTTGCTAAATTCACTTAATTCTAGTAGCTTTTTCTTCATAGATATCTTAGCATTTTCTATGTACACAATAATTTCTTTTGCAAATTAAGACAGTTTTATCTTTTCCTTTCAGACTGCATGCTCTTTCGTTTCTCCTTCCTTCCTTCCTTGCTTTCTTTCACATTATTTCACTAGTAAGACCTCAAGCACAATGTTGAACAGAAGTTGTTAGAGCAGATATCTTTGCCTCGTTCCTGATCTTTGTGGGGAAAATACTGCCTTCATTATTAAGTATGTTAGCTGCAGGTTTTTAGTAGATACTATTTATCTAGTTGAGGAAGTTTCCTTTTAATCCCAGTTTTCTAGATTTCAAAGTTATGAATTGGTATTGAAATCTGTAAAATACATTTTCTACATTTATTGAGATGCTCGTATGTCTTTTCTCTTTTATTATGTTAATATGGTGAATTACCTTGATTTTTTTCCACATGCTATATCAACTTTGTATTCTTGGGAAAATCCTAACTGGTCATAATGATATACGTTTTTGTATCATTGGATTTAATTTGCTTATATTTTATTAAGATTTCTGCTTCTATGTACATGAAAGATATTAGTCTTACATTTTTTCTTATAATGTCCTTTTCCTCTTATTGTTATCAGGGAAAGAATTGTCTCATAAAATCAGCTGAAAAGAAGAGGTCCTTCCCCCCACTATTTTCTAGAAGTTCTTTCTAAAGAACTGATATTATTTCTTTTTTAAATATTTGAAATAATTCACCAGGGAAGCCATCTGGGCCTAAAATTTTATTTGTGAGAAGGATTTAATTCTAATTCAGTTTCTCTAATTGATATGGCAGCTATTCAGAATTTCTGTTTCTTTTATCATTGATTTTGGGAATTGGTGTCTTTAAGGAATTTGTTTCGTCTAAGTGATCAAAAATTATTTTTGCCTAAATTTTCTTACAATAGTCTCTCATTTTAAGTGTCTGTAGATCTTCATGATATTCCTTCTTTTGATACTACTATTAGTAACTGATACTAATATTAGTAACTTATTTTTTTAAATAGTTTATTGTAAAATTGATTTCCATACAACAGCCAGTGCTCTTCCCCACAAGTGCCCTCCTCCATCACCACCACCTCTTTTCCCCCCTCCCCCTTCAACCCTCAGTTCATTTTCAACATTCAATAGTCTCTCAAGTTTTGCATCCCTCTCTGTCCCCAACTCTCTTTCCCTCTTCCCCTCCCCCTGGTCCTCCATTAGGTTTCTCCTGTTTTCCTGTTAGACCTATGAATGCAAACAAATGGTATCTGTCCTTCTCTGCCTGACTTATTTCGCTTAGCATGACACCCTCAAGGTCGATCCACTTTCCTACAAATGGCCATATTTCATTCTTTCTCATTGCCATATAGTACTCCATTGTGTATATATACCACATCTTCTTAATCCACTCATCAGGTGATGGACATTTAGGCTTTTTCCATGTTTTGGCTATTGTTTACATTGCTGCTATGAACATTGGGGTACATGTGCTCCTATGCATCAGCACTTCTGTATCCCTTGGGTAAATCCCTAGCAGTGCTATTGCTGGGTCATAAGAGAGTTCTATGGATAGTTTTTTGAGGAGCCTCCACACTGTTTTCCAGAGCGACTATACCAGTTTACATTCCTACCAACAGTGTAAGAGGGTGCCCGTTTCTCTACATCCTACCCAGCATCTATAGTCTCTTGATTTGTTCCTTTTAGCCACTCTAATCGGCATGAGGTGAGATCTCAGTGTGGCTTTGATTGTATTTCCCTGATGATGAGTGATGCTGAGCATCGTTTAATGTGTCTGTTGGCCATCTGGATGTCTTCTATGGGTAAGTGTCAATTCATGTTTTCTGTCCATCTCTATACTGGATTATTCGTTTTTTGGGTGTAGAGTTGGGTGCGTTCCTTGTAGAGTTTGGATATTTAACTGATATGTGATTTCTATCTTTTCCCATCCCGTCAGTTCCTATTAATTTTCTCGATTGCTTCCTTTGCCATGCAGAAGTTGGTTTTTTTTTTTTTTATCTTGATGAGGTCTTAGTAGTTCATTTTTGCTCTTGATTCCCTTACCTTTGGGGATGTGTCGAGTAGGAAATTGCTGCGCTTGAGGTCAAGATGGCTGTTTCCTGCTTTCTCCTCTAGGATTTTGTGGGTTCTTGCCTCACATTCAGGTCCTTCATCCAATTTGAGTTTATTTTTGTGTATGGTGTAAGAAAGTGGTCTTCTAGATTCATTCTTCTGCATGTTGCTGTCCAGGTCTCCCAGCACCACCTGTTAAAGAGGCCGTCCATGAGTATGGAATGTTTTTCCATTTCTTTGTGTCTTCTTCAATTTCTTTCATAAGTTTCCTATAGTTTTCGTCATACAGGTCTTTTATATCTTTGGTTAGGTTTATTCCTAGGTATTTTATGGTTTTTCATGCAATTGTGAATGAGATCAGTTTCTTGATTTCTCTTTTTGTTGCTTCATTTTGGTGTATAAAAATGCAACCGATTTCTGTATGTTGATTTTGTACCCTGCAACTTTGTTGAATTCATGTATCAGTTCTAGTAGGCTTCTGGTCAGGTTTTCCATGTAGAGTATCATGTCATCTCCAAAAAGTGAAAGTTTGACTTATTTTTACTGATTCTGATACCTTTATTTCCTTTTGTTGTCTGATTGCTGATGCTAGGACTTCCAGCACTATGTTAAACAACAGTGGTGAGTGGACATCCTTGTTGTGTTCCTGATCTCTGGGGGATAGCTCTCAGTTTTTCCTCATTGAGGATGATAGTAGCTGTGGGCTTTTCATAAATGGCTTTTATGTTTAAGTAAGTTCCTTCTAACCTGATTTTCTTGATGGTTTTTATTAAGAAAGGATGCTGTATTTTGTCAAATGCTTTCTATGCATCTATCGACAGCATCATATGGTTTTTATCTTTTCTTTTGTTAATGTGATGGATCACATTGATGGATTTGCAAATATTGAACCAGCCCTGTAACCCAGGAATTAATCCCACTTGATCATGGTGGATAATTCTTTTTATATGCTGTTGAATTCGATTTGCTAGTATCTTGTTGAGTATTTTTGCATGTGTATTCATTAAGGATATCAGCCTGTAGTTCTCTTTTTTTGTTGGGTCTCTGTCTGATTTGGGAATCAAAGTGATGCTGGCTTTGTAGAATGAAGTTTTCCATCTATTTCTATTTTTTGGAATAGCTTGAGAAGAATGGATATTAGCTCTGCTTTAAATGTCTGGTAGAATTCACCAGGGAAGCCATATAGCCCAGGGCTCTTATTTGTTGGGAGATTTTTGATAACTGATTCAATTTCTTCACTGGTTATGGGTCTGTTCAGATTTTCTATCTCTTCCCATTTGAATTTTGATAGTGAATGTATGTTTAGGAATTTGTGCATTTCTTCTAGGTCATCCAGTTTGTTGGCATATAATTTTTCATAGTATTGTATTCACTGATGATTGCTTGTATTTCTGAGGTACTGGTTGTAAAAGATCCATTTCCATTCATAATTTTGTCTATTTGGGTGTTCTTTCTTTTCTTTCTGAGGAGACCGGCTAGAGGTTTATCAATTTTGTTTATTTTTTCAAAAAACCACCTCTTGGTTTCATTGATCTGTTCAACTGTTTTTTTGGATTCTATATTGTTTATTTCTGCCCTGATTTTTATTATTTCTCTTCTTCTGCTGGGTTTTGTGTGCTTTTGCTGCTCCCTTTCTAGTTCCTTTCGGTGCTCTGTTAGATTTTGAATTTGCGCTTTTTCTAATTTCTTGAAATCAGCCTGGATTGCAGTGTACTTTTCTCTTAGGACTGCCTTTGCTGCATCCAAGAGAGTTTGGTTTGTTGTATTTTCGTTTTCATTTGTTTCCATATATTTTTTAATTTCTTCTCTAATTGCCTAATCAGCCCAATCATTCTTTAGTAGGGCGTTCTTTAACCTCCATGTTTTTGGAGGTTTTACAGACTTTTTCCTGTTACTGATTTCATGTTTTATAGTATTGTGATCTAAAAGTGTGTCTGGTATGATCTCAATTCATTTATATTTATGGAGAGCTGCTTTATGACCCAGTGTGTGATCAATATTGGAGAATGTGCCATGTGCACTTGAGAAGAAAGTGAAATTCCCTAGCCTCCGGATGTAGAGTTCTAAATGTATCTCTCAAATTCATCTATTCCAATGTGTCATTCAGGTCCATTGTTTCTTTAGTGATTTTCTGTCTAGTTGATCTATCCTTTGCTATAAGTGGAGTATTAAAATCCCCTGCAATTAGCACAGTCTTATCAATAAGATTGTTTCTGTTTGTGATTGTTTTATGTATTTGGGTGCTCCTGAATTCAGCGTGTAGATGTTCATAATTGTTAGCTCTTCCTGATGGAGAGACCCTGTTATTATTACATAATGTCCTTCTTCATCCTTTGTTACTGCCTTTACTTTCAAGTCCAGTTTGTCCCATATAAGTATGGCTACTCTGGTTTTCTTTTGACTTCCAGTCTCATGATAGATATTTCTCCATGCCCTTACTTTCAATCTGAAGGTGACCTCAGGTCTAAAATGAGTCTCTTGTAAACAGCAAGTAGATGGATTTTATTTTATTTTTATCCATTCTGATACCGTATGTCTTTTGATTGGAGCATTTAGTCCATTTACATTTAGTGTTATTATTGAAAAATGTGAGTTTAAATTCACTGTGTTCTCCGTAGAGTCCATGTTTGTAGTGGTGTCTCTCGTATCTTGTGTTCCTTTCAACATTGTCCTCATAGCATCCCTCTTAGGATTTCTTATAGGACTGGTTTGGGGGTGATGAATTCTCTCAATTTTTGTTTATTTGGGAACATCTTTATCTCTCTCTTTTGAATGACAGGCTTGCTGGATAAAGTATTCTTGGCTGCATATTTTTTCTGTTCATCACGTTGAAGATTTCCTTCCATTCCTTTCTGGCCTGCTACATTTCAGTAGATAGGTCTGTAACCACTCTGATAGGTTTCCTTTTGTGTGTTAGGACCCTTTTCTAGCTGCTTTCAGAATTCTCTCTCTATCCTTATATTTTTCCAGTTTCTTTATGATATGTTGTGCCAAAGGCCGATTCAAGTTACATCTGAGGGGAGTTCTCTGTGCCTCTTGGATTTCAATGTTTATTTCTTCCTTACAGTGGGAAGTTCTCTGCTATAATTTGACCAAGCACCCCTTCCAGACCATTTTCTCTTTTTCTTCTTCAGGAACTCCTATGGTATGAATATTGTTCTGTTTGATTGTGTCACTCAGTTCTCGAATTCTCCTTTCATGCTCCTGGATCAATTTCTCTTTTTCTTGGCTTCCTCTTTTTCTATATCTGTGTCTTCTAAATCACTTATTCTCCTTTTTGCCTCATCAGTCTTTGCAGGTGCAGCCTCCATTTTATGATACATCTCATTTATAGCATTTTTTTGAACTCTTCACAGCTATTTTGAAGGTCCCTAGTCTTTGCATTAGTAGCTTCTCTGATGACTTCCATGCTTTTTTCAAGCCCAGTGATTAATTTTATGACAATAGTTCTAAATTCTTGCTCCGTTATGTTGCTTATATCTGTTTTGAGCAGTTCTGTAGCTGTGACTTCTTCCTGGAATTTCTTTAGAGGAGAGTTCTTCTGTTTCATCATTCTGGCTAGCTTTTTTTCTCTTGTCAGTTTTAAAAGCTTGTTATGCACTCTGCACCTGTTATTATTGCTATATTAAAGGAGGCACATTGACTGTCCAGGGCCTGTCCATTTAGGAAGTGTTCTTTTAATGGTGTCCCTTGGTTTCTCTTGTTGTGCCTTTGGTTATTTTATTTTCCTACTTGTATTGATATTTGGGACTCTCCACCATGTGTACTTTGGCTTGTTTCTGAGGTAGCCCTGAAAAGGGAAACAGACAGACAAACACACAGGGAATAAAGTTATGGGAACACACTGACAATTCAAACAAACAAGCAAACCAAAAGGGAAAAGAAAGAAGAGAAAAAGTGAAAGAAAAGAAAAGAAAGGGTGGGGGCAAAACCAACAAAAGACAAAGGACAGTCTAAAAGTGTAAAACCAGTGTAGGGGAGAGATAAGAATTAGATAAGGGAAAATATATCTGATTAGCAAGAATTGATCTAATCACAGCAATGCATCAATATTGGTCTTCCTGGGCTCCGTGGAGGGGGTGGGGGGAGGAGAAAAGGAAAAAGAAAAAAAAAAAAAAGGCAGCTCTCCAGCACAGATGTGCATGGTTTGGTGTAGTAGGTCTTGCCATCTGCTCCCTGAGGCCCCGTCTTGGTGGTTGTGGGAAGAAGACTGGCAGCACCCTAATCACTTCTCGAACTAAGCATTGCAACCCAGTCTTTTGGGTCTGATCTCCCTGTGGTGTGGGTCGGCCAAGTTATATTTTTCAAGCCCGCCTCGTTTCCAAATCCTAGTCCATGCACTTTAATGCTACCACCCGAGATGAGATGTACTCCTGCAGGCCGAGTGGCTTCCTAGCTGAGATTGAGTAGGGGGAGTTGGGGATCAGTTTCTCCTGGCACTGCCTGGAATTGGCGCACCGAGCTCAAGGAAAAATGTGCCAGCTAAAGGGGATGGATTTCCCCACGCCCTGCAGTTATAGATGGGATGATAAGATCCCTCTCTGTCGGCAGCTGAGGTTTTTCTCTTCTCTAGAGACAGCTCTATCAGCATTTTCAGCCTCTCTTTCTCTTCCCCTCATCTCTCCATGGCTCTGCGCTGGGAGGGGGCTGCCCCCTCCCCTCCACACCTCCAGATCCCAGTTTGCACTCACTCAGGCACCTATGAGGCTGTCTTCTTTGTGGACTCTGTGTGTTTTCCTCTCACTCTTGCAGATCAGAGTATTGTGGCTTCAGTCCTTCTTAATTTGATAGGTGCAGGTGGGCAAAAATACAGAGGTCCCTACTTCTCCACCATCTTGCCCCTCCCTTAATTTTTTTTTTATACGGATATGCAGTAATTCCATCACAATTTATCAGAAAGGCTTCTCCACTACATTTCTCCACTACATTTTCTTTGCACCTTTGTCAGAAATCAGTTTTCTATCTCTGTGTTGATTTAATTTTGGGACTGTATTTATTTCCATTGATCTGTTTGTTTTATATTTATGCCAACACCATGCTGTTTTGATTATACAGCTTTGTAATAATTCTTAAAATAGAGAGTATAAATTCTTCAACTTTATTATCGCCTTTTTAATAGAGTTGTTTAAGTATAGGTCTTTAACATTTTTTTAGGTCTTTAACATTTTTATATGCAATTTAGAATTAGCTTGTCATTTTCTATAAGAAAGTCTTGCTGAGATTTTTATTGGGATTGTGTTGGATATATAGATAAGTTTGAGAAGAGTTTACATCTCAATCTGTGTCTTTGGACCTATGAACAAGGCATATCTCTTCATCTGTTTAGGTCTTATTTTATTTTCTCAATAACATATGTTTTCTATCCCCAAGCCTTGGAAATTAAGTACTACATATTCTACAGTGCTAAGCATGAGCATGGGAGCTCTGACTTTTAGTCTGGGGGCTTGGTTTTTAATTTCAGCTTCAGTACTTACCAGCTGTGTGATCTTGGGGAACTCCTTGACTTCTCTTTGCTTTCATTTACCATTTATAAAATGGGGTAGTGATAGTATTTGTTCACAAGATTAATATGAGTTAATCTATATAATCTATATAAATTCTTAGGACCCTTTCTGGCACAGATTAGTTATAATATCAGCTTTTGTATGCTGTGATAAGGAATTCATATATACAAAATTTGATTAATACTATTAACACTAACAAATGGTATGCCTAATACTTTTGTATTGTATTAGGGCAAATAAAAATTAAAAATCTAAAGGCACCTGGTTGGCATAATCAGTTAAGCATCTGACTCTTGGTTTCGGCCCAGTTCATGATCTCATGGTTTTTGACCTCGAGCCCCTCGTCGGGCTCTGTGCTGACAGTGCAGAGCCCGTTTGGGATTCTCTCTCTCTCCTTCTCTGTCTTCCCCTCCCCTGATCTCTCTCTCTCTCTCTCAAAATAAAAAAATTAAAAAAAAATTAAAGATATAGCAAGTGGCATTAACTGCAAAAACATTTTCCTTGAAGCACAGTCTAAATTAATATGTAGTGATGATGCTAAGTGACATAGTATAGTCTTTTGAGTACTGTGGATAAGAATAATAGTTTGCATTTATAAAGAGCTTTTAGCTTTTAATTAATATACATAAATTATTGAGCACACGATGATTGTGAATGACTTTTAAACTATTGCAGTCACAGAAGAGAAACTCTACTTGGCTAGCCAAATAATATGAGTTAGACTATTTCCCATTTTGACTTTTAAATAAATATACAAAAATCCATAACTTTAGTGAAAACTTTGTGTATAGCAATAGACTAATAGACTATGTTATTCATAGTATATGCAGCATAATGATTAAGAGAATAAGACTGTAGCATAACTGACTGGGTTCAAATATCTGCCTCATCACTTCCTAGATGTGTAAATGTGGGCAAAAGACTTTCTTCTCTATACCTCAGTTTCCTTGTCTGTAAAAGAGAACTAAATAATAGTACTAATCCTCATAAGGTTATATGATGATAAATGAATTAATATATAAGGTATGTTTCTATACTATTAGTTACATACTATTATTTATTATTATTATCAATAGGAACAGTAGTAGCATTTTGTTGTTATTACTACTATTTTTAAAATAATATTTTTCCTGATTACAAAGGTGATACCTGTTTATTGTGAAAAATATAAATAATTCTTAAAAAGGAAAAGAAAATCATTTATAGTTCTATCCTCTGAGGTAATTGAAACTAGCCCTTTAGTGTGTGTGTGTGTGTGTGTGTGTGTGTATGTGTATGTATGTGTGTGTGTGTGTCTATCTATCATCTACATCTACAGACTTTTTCCATAATTACCATATGAATTTACTTTTTTTAATATGAAAAAATCTCATATCACATGTAAATATTGGTTGTTTCAGGTGTAAACTTCTGGAAGAAATAAAATTTGGTTTATTGAGTTTCTCAGCTCATAATTTATTAATTATGTGATGATAGACACGTTTTATTGCTTTTCTATGCTTGGATCTGGTTAGCTAGCATCTTGTTGAGGATTTTTGCATCCATGTTCATCAGGGAAATTAGTCGATAGTTCTCGGTTTTAGTGAGGTCTTTGTCTGATTTTGGAATCAAGGTAATGCTGGCTTCATAGAGAGAATTTGTAAGTTTCCCTTCCATTTCTATTTTATGGAACAGCTTCAAAAGAATAGGAGCTAACTCTTCTTTCTTTAAATGTTTGGTGGAATTCCCCCTGGAAAGCCATCAGCCCTGGAAACTTGTTTTTTGGGACGTTTTTGATTACGAATTCAATTTCTTTACTGGTCATTGGTCTGGTCAAATTATTTCTTTCTGTTTCAGTTTTGCTCATTTACATGTTTCCAGTAATTTGTCCATTTCTTCCAGATTGCCCAATTTATTGGCATGTAATTGCTCACAATATTCTAATATTTTTTGTATTTCTGCAGTATTGGTTGTGATCTCTCCTCTTTGATTTTTTTATTTATTCAGGCCATTTCCTTTTTCTTTTTGATCAAACTAGCAAGAGATTTATCGGTTTTCTTAATTATTTCAAAGAACCAGCTCCTGGTTTTATTGATCTGTTCTATTATTTTTTTATTTCAATAACATTGTTTTCTAATCTTTATTATTTCCCATTTCTTGCTGTTTGGGGGTTTTATTTGCTCTTCTTTTTCCAGCCCTTTAAGGTGTAAGGTTAGGTTGTGTATCTGAGACCTTTCTTCCTCTTAAGGAAGGCCTGTATTGCTATATACATCCCTCTTATGACTGCTGTTGCTGTGTCCCAGAAGTTTTGTGCTGTTATGGTATCATGTTCATTGGCTTCCATATACTTTATAATTTCCTCTTTAATTTCTTGGTTAACCCATTCATTCTTTAGTAGGATGTTCTTTAATCTTCAAGTATTTGTTGGTTTTCCAAATTTTTTCTTGTGGTTGATTTTGAATCTCATAGCATTGTGGTCTGAAAATATCCATGGTATGGACTTGGTCTTTTTGAACTTGAGGCTGATTTGTGACCCCGTATGTGATCTATTCTGGAGACTGTTCTATGTGCACTGGAGAAGAATGTGTATTCTGCTGCTTTAGGATGAAACGTTCTGAGTATATATGTTAAAGCCACCTGGTGCATTCAAAGCCATTGTTTCCTTGTTGATTTTCTGTTTAGGTGATCTGTCCATTGCTGTAAGTGGGGTCTTGAAGTCCACTACTATGATATTATTACCTTGTATGTTACAGTCTTTACTTTAAAATCTAGATTATCTCATGTAAGTATGGCTACTCTGGTTTCTTTTTGGCAACCATTAGCATGATAGATTATTCTCCATTCTTTTAGTCTCAGTTTGAAGGTGACTTTAGGTCTAAAACGGGTCTCTTGTAAATACATAAAGACGCAACTTGTTTTCTTATCTATTCTGTTACTCTATGTCTTCTAATTGGAGTGTTTATATCATTGACATTAAGAGCAAGTACTGAAAGACATGAATTTATTACCATTGTGTTATCTGTAGAGTTGGAGTTTATGGTTTTGTTCTCTGGCCCTCTATAGTCTTTGTTGCTTTTGGTATTTTTTGTTTCATTTCATATTTTCTCTCTCAGAGAGTCCCCCTTAGAATGTCTTGCAGGGGCAGTTTAGTGGTCACAGACTCCTTTAGTTTTTGTTTGTCTGGGAAGCTCTTTATTTTTCCTTCTATTTTGAATGACAGCCGTACTGGATAAAATTTTTTTGGCTCATATTTTTCTGGTTCAGCATGTTGAATATATTCTGCCATTCCTTTCTGACCTGTCAAGTTTCTGCGGATGGGTCTGCTGCACACCTGATCTGTCTTCCCTTATAGATTGAGGATATTTTCCCCCCTTGCTGCTTTCGTAACTCTCTCCTTGTCTGTATTTTTTGTGAATTTGACTATATATGCCTTATTGGTGGTTGATTTTTGTTGGATCTAATGGGAGTTCTCTATGCTTCATGGATTTTGATGTCTATGTCTTTCCCCAGGTTAGGGAAGTTTTCTGCTATGATATGCTTGCATAAAACTTCTACCCCATTTTTTCCTCTTCATCTTCTGGAACTCCTATAATTTTGATGCTATTCCTTTTTAGTGAGTCACTGAGTTCTCTGATTCTTATATTGTGCTCTTTTGCCTTAGTTTCCCTCTTTTTTTCTGCTGCATTATTCTCTATAATTTTGTCTTTTATATCATAGATTTGCTACTTTGCTTCATACATCTTTGCTGCTGTGGCGTCGATTAGAGATTTCATCTCACTTACAGCATTTTAAATTTCATTCTGACTAGATTTTACTTCTTTATCACCACAGAAAGGGGTTCTATTCTTTTTTGAAAACCAGCTAATATTCTCACTATCATCTTATTATCTAAATTCTAATTCAGACATCTTGCTTATAGCTGTTTCAATTAATCCCTGGCTGTCATTTCTTCCTGTTGTTTCTTTTGAGGTAAATTCCTTTGTTTTGTCATTTTGGAGGAAGAAAAAGAAATAATAAAATAAGAAAATAAAATTAAAAGGATCAAAAACAACAGAAAAGAAAACAAATAAAGGAAGCTAGATTCTAGATATGTTTTGGTCTAGTTGTTGAAAGAAGCTTGATTGAATAGAGAAAAAAGGGAAAGAAAAGAAAAAGAAAAAAGAAAGAAAACATTTCAAAATTAAGAAAATGTATACAATAAAATAGAATAAATGAGTTGGAGAAGGTAAAATAGAATAAAAATAAACTTCAAAAAATAAATAGTAAAAAATTAAAAAAATATGTAAATAAAAAAATAAACTTTCTCTCTCTGTATTGAAGAATAAGAAAGAAAAAAAAGGGGGGGGGGAGGAAAGGAAAACACAATACCAACAAAAAACCTGAAATAGATTGACCAGCAAACAGAATGATATGCAAATGAAATTACATCCAGTTTCCCCTAGAAGTCAAACTGTGAGGCACTTTATAACCCGTACACTAATCAGGCAGAGAGACTTATCATCTTTCGGGGCTTGGTTGGTGCAGTTGGACAGGGCTTGGTGTAATAGCTCTGTTCTCCACTAGGTGGCACTGCTTAGCTTAATGGGGTGGATCAATGTGGCACGACTGCGCCTGTGTGTGCGCCTGCATGGGAGAGGTGAAAATGTCATCACATGGCTTCCTAGTCTCTCTATCAGAAGTTTGTGCTCTACCTGACTGGCAATTAAGCACCCCTCCTTTGTCTCTGGCTTCCTTCCACTCCCTACTTCTACACTGTCCACATTCAAGCAGCCAGCCTGCCAGGTGGCACCTCCCTCCCAAATTTTATCTCAGATGGAGCTGTGTTTCCAAACTCCTCACTTCTGAGGGCCCTGCGGCTTGGACCCACTCTGACCCTCTGGGGAAGAGTCCTGCCGAGCAATGGCCAGATGCGGGTTTGCCCCTGGAACATTCTTGCACTCATGCTGCCATAGAGGCTCAGAGGTTGTGACTGAATTCCAGCTTTCCCCAGAATAAGTTTGTGCGATCTCCTAGCGGCAGCATTTCAGGGATTATGGTACATCACAACACACAACCCGTGTCAGGTTTTACTTCACCCTGACATTTTTGTTCCAATACCAGTAATCGTGTTCTCCGGAGTCCTCTGGGACCTTTGCCTTTGGGGAGGCCATACAACCTCTACCAAATGCCCTTCTAGCAGGGTAGCCGGAGAACTGCTTCTCTCCATGTGGCCTGTGGACCCTTGGTCCTCGCTGCCAGCTCTTGGGGATTCGCCCTTCCCACCAGAGCACTGCCAGGTATTTGGCTGCCCAATTTCCTACACTGCTCTGCCCTGTTTGTAGAGTCTTAATGATATTGAAACCCTTTCCTTTTTCCTTTGTCCCTTTCTTGTTCAGGCAATTGTGGGTGTTTCTGCTCTTCTTTCTCTCCAGCTATTTTGGGGAGAGTGCTTTTCCTGTACTCTTCCCCCCCTTTCTCTGTCCTTTCTCTGCAAATACCCCTCGCTACCCTCTGCAGCTTCTCTCTCCCCCAGTTCACCTCTCTGCACCTCGTACCTGCTGACTTCTGTGGTTCGTTAATCCGCAGATCAGTTTTCTAGGTGTGCAAAATGGTTTGCTTTTGATCTCGCTGCATTTCAGGGACAAGAGAAGCAGAGAACTTCCATGCTGCTCTGCCATCTTGGCCCCTCCTTCCTTAAAACAGACTTTTGACAAATACAGGTTTTTGATATCTTTAAAATCATAAAACTGAACTGGGTAAGAATTTCCACTAATGGGAATGCTACATTCAAACAGGACAAAAATCAATAACATAGGACTGAATGAATTGAGGAAGGTAATTATAGATTTTTTTTATGATTCTTGTTTGAAACATTGCTGGTTCTCTAATGTTTGTTCTAGATTTAAGGAAACTTTATTTTAAGATATCCATGAATTATAGAAATATGATAAAATATTTTTTGTGAAAAAATTGAAACATCTAACTTCTCTCCCTACTTGAACCCTCCATAATTCAGAAACTATCAATAAGTATTCTTTCTTTCATGGCAATTATAACTATTTGCATAATTTCAACGAGAATTTGTTTTCCTTGTAATGGGACACTGTTGGAAACGTTGGCTCTGCTACCAAGGCTTCAGCTGGAACGTCGTGTGTGAGAGAGATATGCATAGATTCAGATATGACCAGACAGCTTTAAGAAATTAAGGTTGACTTTATGGAACGAATACAGTCCCTTGAGAATGTTGGCCTAATTCTTGGCTGACAGAGTTGCCAGTTGCCTGACCAGGTGAATAAAGAATGTCACTTTCTGGCAGGTACAGGAACCCTCAGGATATTTTGGGGACCTCGAGAAGAGGAAAACACTCAAATCTTCAGGTATTTGTCTGGCAACAAATATTTGGTTTGGCTCTGGCCTCCAGAGGCTATTAAAAGTTCAATATAGATATTCTTTATTAAAAAAAAGTTCTGGAAAAACAGATTTTAAAGGATCCATATGAATAATCACTATTCTTGCTGAGCTTATGTAAACAATTAGGCCAAGTTTGTTAAAACTGGACTTGTTTTACAAGTGAATTAGTCTTAATTTGGCTATTTCTGGGAATAAGGGTGAATTCAGAAAGAAAAATTATGTTTCAATAATGCATCCTTATGGATGTTAGATTTTGGTTTTGATTAATTGTCTTTAATTT
The DNA here is from genome assembly GCA_004023785.1 of Mungos mungo. NCBI lineage: Eukaryota > Metazoa > Chordata > Mammalia > Carnivora > Herpestidae > Mungos > Mungos mungo. The sequence goes on from PISW01004357.1 coordinate 114,358, forward strand.
AATTTGTTTGCCTAGGGGTGCCTCAGTCCGTTGAGCGTCTGACTTTGGCTCAGGTCATGATCTCCCAGTATTGTGAGTTGAAGCCCTACATTTGGCTCTGTGCTGACACCTCAGAGCCTGGAGCCTGTTTTGGTTTCTGTGTCTCCCTCTCTCTCTGCCCCTCCCCCGGTCATGCTCTTATCTCTGTCTCTCTCAAAAACAAACAAACAAACAAACAAATAAATGTTTGCCTAAACTAGACAGCTAGAGGTAAACTTAGAGAGATTCCCGTAATAGCTCATATGTAGACAAACTTCCTGCTTGTTACCCTGAGGGGATAATAAAAGAGACCTCATGGGCATATGATTATTTAAACAGCTGGATAAAGGGATGGTCTCCTCAATAATTGTATAACTTAACTGTCATCTTGATTAATTCTATGTGAGTGGGATAACAAAATTGTTACTTAAAAGTCAGAGTGTACCCCACTCCATGGGGTTAACCATGAACTTGTGGAGATAATGGATGGCCCCATCTTCCTCATATTTGGATTGGAAAATATATTTGGAGATGCCCTTATAATACTGTGTCAAATTATCTCTCACTTGCTAATAAGTTCTTGTAATTGGGATATTGTTAAGGCTAGGCATCAGGCAAAGAAGGCTTCTTAATGGTTTTACTTGTTTCGATACCTTTTTTAAAGTTTATTTTATTTATTTTGAGAGACAGCACAAGTGGGAGAGGGCTGGCCTATAGTAAATGCTTCTTGCCTATGGTGAGTGTTACATGGTACTTCCCAGGCTTTTCTCCTCAAACTATCAAAACTTTAACTGAATATGCCAAGCCACAGATAAGCTCATGACAACAAATTCCCATCAATACACTCAGGAAGGATTATATCAAATATGGAGTGGATATATGTGGCTTACTCCCATAATAGGACAATTAAGCCAAAAGGCCCTTTTATGCTGGAAAAAGAATAATCATACCCTTGATTCAAGGCCCCAAAATACTCATCAAATGGGATAGCTCGCCTGAGAAGCCTGTGACCAGACCATTATATTACAGGCAACTGATTGGTTTAGTACTGACTGGACACGGCACCAGACATCAGATGGCTAGCACCTAATGGAACACCATGGTTATGTGGGCAAATTTGGGGTCATGGCTGTTGGGAGCCGCTGAGCTTTTGGCCGCCTCAGGCAAGGATATATCGCTCTCCAGGGAGTGAACCAGAAAAACAAGATTTACATCTGGAGGCTAGGAGTGTGCATTTCCTGGTCCAGATTTTGGAGACTGTCCTACTGAGCCAGACGAAAAAAGGCCAAGGTGATCAAAAGATCAAGCCACATTTTGGATTATTCAGCGCTAAGCTTCCCCTCCCCAGCTTTGCAGACGCTAGTCTGCGCGCTTCCTTTTGATGCTGTGTCCGCAGTTTCAGTTTCGTTTTACCCCTTTCTCTAATATTCATTTGACTCTGTTACCTGGCAACTGACCTGGGTCAGTTCCACGCCCCAAATCCTATATAAGAGTATTATTTTCTAAATAAGGAGAGAGGCTTGATCGGAAACCGTGTGTTGTGTCTTCACTCTCTGTGTGCCCTTTCCTGCCCTTTCTCTCCCTCCCTCAGGAAAAGAACCCACGAGGATTCTCCGCCCTGCCGGTCGGGGCGGACGAGACAGGTACCGCCGAACACCGGGGATGAGCGCGCCGGGACCTGGCTTCGGCTAAGACACATGGCTCCCACCAGGCTAGATTGTAAAATGTACTCTGGGTTATGCCTGGATGCATGGCTGTAGCACTAGGGCTGTTGCAAATCCAGCCGATCTTCCCTACCTAAATCAACAATGGACAAGATCTGTGTTCTGTTCGTATGACACTCTGACATCTATTTTTCTTACATCAGTAGGTTTAGAAAATGTCATAAGGCATATGGAGGCCCTTGATAAATACACAATTAAGACCTTAACTGGCTTGGGGCACCTGGGTGGCTCAGTTGGTTAAGTGTCTGACTTTGGCTCAGGACATGATCTCATGGCTCATGAGTTTGAGCCCCGCATCAAGCTCTGTGCTGACAGCTCAGAGCCTGGAGCCTGCTCTGGCTTCTGTGTCTCTCGTTCTCTTTGCCCTGTTCCCTCCCCCCCACCCCTCTGTCTCTCTGTCTCAAAAATAAACACTTAAAAAATAAAATAAAAAAGACCTTAAATGACTCAAAATAGACTCAAAAAAAACAATACATTATTAAACACTAAGGTAACTCAAATGTGTAAAAGAATTCTACAAAGTAGAATAGCATTAGCTATCTTAGCAGCACAAGGAGGGACATGTGCCATTATTAAATTGGAATGTTGTACTACGTTCCAGATTAGGACAAAAATATAATAGGCTTGCTTACTAATCTAAATAACCAAGTTGGTGCTCTTAGACTCTACATTTTCACTTAATGTTTGGTTAAATTCTTGGTCAGGAGGTGGACTATGGCCCACCTTAAAGGGTCTTCTTATCACACTTCTTTTTTTTTTTTTAATAGTTTATTGTCAAATTGGTTTCCATACAACACCCAGTGCTCTTCCCCACAAGTGCACTCCTCCATCACCACCACCTCTTTTCCCCCCTCCCCCTTCCCCTTCAACCCTCAGTTCGTTTTCAGTATTCAATAGTCTCTCAAGTTTTACATCCCCCTCTCTCCCCAACTCTCTTTCCCTCTTCCCCTCCCCCTGGTCCTCCATTAGGTTTCTCCTGGTCTCCTGTTAGACCTATGAGTGCAAACATATGGTTTCTGTCCTTCTCTGCCTGACTTATTTCGCTTAGCATGACACCCTCAAGGTCCATCCACTTTCCTACAAATGGCCATATTTCATTCTTCCTCATTGCCATGTAATACTCCATTGTGTATATATACCACATCTTCTTGATCCATCAGGTGATGGACATTTAGGCTCTTTCCATGATTTGGCTATTGTTGACATTGCTGCTACGAACATTGGGGTACATGTGCTCCTATGCATCAGCATTTCTGTATCCCTTGGGTAAATCCCTAGCAGTCACACTTCTTTTTTCATTGTAATATTAACCCTAATATGTTGTCTCTTTCCATTTGTTCTCTCCTATCATTGAGATACATGCAGGCAGTTCTTGACTCCTTCACCCAGCTGACAGATGGTCCTAACTACTTGAAACAAATTCACCCTGATGTCCACCCTGCACTCTCAGCAATGGATTCCATAAAAGTTACTTGTCTAGTGTGCAGATACAGTGGCCAGTAGGGACATCTCTATGATGCCTGTCAACTTGAAGAAGTTAAAGAGGATGAGCCCTTTGCTATTCAAAAACCTTAAAGATTTAAGGACTGAAAATTGGTCAGGGGGAAATGATGAGGCATAGAAGCAAAAAAAAAAAAAAAAAAACTTCACCTTTGGCCCAGAAGGCTGACCTATACTGGATAGTTTCAGTAAGGATCAAATACATGCTGGTCACCACATTCTTAAAGGGTTTCTTGATGCCTGTACGTCTCACTGATAGTTAATATTGAACTGAGTGATAAGCACCAGAGAAATTTCTTGGAAGTAGTTTTACAAGTAGAAATTTGAAAAAAAAATTTATGATCTAAAGTTTCCTGCAAGTCCCCTCTTCTTTGAGCACTAAACACACATCCACCAGCTTATACGGCAAAAGTGCAGCTCTTTTTGCCCACTGGCCCTGTCCCTGTGCTACTTATAAAAACTAAGTTACACCATAAAACATCTCAAGAATTCTTTCTTGACCATTGTGCTCAATGATCCTATAGTACTTGGGGTGCTTTTCAAAGTGATTTTTTACATGATTAGCTCTTTTTCATATTTCAAAATTTAGCTTAATCCTCAGACAGTCCTTCTCTGGTCCCTCTATCTAAAAATCATTCCCCATCCAGGCACTGTTATTTCCTGTTATAGTGCCTTGTTTATTTTTCTTTTGTAGCATCTTTCTTACCTTATAATCACATTTTGTTTGTGTACTAATTTAATTATTTATTAACTATCTCTCACCTAGACCAAAACCATTGTGAGTGTAGTCATTATCACTTTTATTTGTTGTTATATAACCAACTTTTAAACTGTGACTTTATCACCATATAACCAGTATCCAGTACCTTGTTAAATGAATGAATGAATATATCTGAAGGTTCTCAGAGATTCTGAAGAAATCTATGAAATTTGGGGGGCAAATAGCCATACATATTGGTAGCATTAGGTAGCATTCGTGCTGTGTTATGCAGAATACATTTGATGGTCTGGGACTTTGGTTTGTACTAACTTGCTATTGGGAAATGTAACGAGGGACTGAATGGTCTTAGAGACTGTGCCATTTTGACATACCTCTCCTAAGTCATTGCTACAGAATTGGGTTACACACTGGCCTATTTACAGTGTGGTTGCAGTTTGGCAAGGCCGAGTCTATGGCTGGCCATCTGGGTCTTAGGTCCTTCTTGTAGCTCTGGAATGGTGAGACAAAAGCACTCCTGTCTTTCTAAAGCTGATGAAGAACAGACTTCTTCCCTGGAATGGGGCCGAATGGTAATGTGCCTCTAAGGACTGCACTGAGTAAACCTTTAGAGCAAGGTACAGTCAAAGCTGATTAAAATCACACTATTTCCTAACACTGCTTACAGGCAAAGACATACACCAGGAAGCTGAGAAGAAAGAGAGCTGGTTGCCCAATGAACAGCAGTCTGGATCTGTTCTTTCACCCCTTGAGCTATTTGTTTAGCACTGCATGGAGCTGATTTCCTGCTTTGTTTATTACACCTCCAGCTTCCTCTCTCTGACTTATTGATAAGATGCCTGTAGATGTTTTAGAATTTTCCACCTTGGGACCAAAAGTTGAGGTAACATTCCTGTTTCTTTGCTGCTTCCTTGAAATAAAAGGTTTAGTGATATCTTTAGGAAAATTGAGAAAAAGAATCATACCTCTTAGAAATCTTTGGTATGTTAGTAACATACAGAGAGTGCCATTCTGAGACTGGATGGTGTTTCCAGGAAGCTGTCCACTAGTATTCTAGTATTCAGCTGTCTGAGTGGTAGAAAAAAGAGTGTTGCTCATGGAATTTAAAGAAGGGTTCAAATTATGATTCTGTTACTTAACAATCTGAGGAAACAATCCGAGGACCTTAGAAAAGTCACTTAACATCTCTGAGTCTTAATTTCCTTATGTAAAATAGAAATAACAGCTGTTCTACCTGACTCAGTGTCCTCACATCCATTATTATTTTTTTTATTTTTGTATCCATAAAGCTATTGGTACAAGTAAAGTACTATGTTCTTGCCAGAGCTTTCTCTCTTCTTCTTCTTTTTTTTTTTTTTTTAAAGAAAATGTTAACATTCTTTAACCATTAGTTAGTTATTCCTCTAGGGCCACACTTCTTTTTTTCTTTTTCTTTTTTTCTCTGGACAGAACAGGTGTCAGGCTCTATGATGCAATTTGGAGGAAACCCTAGAGTCTTTTAAGTGACCTGCCAGCTTTCAGAAAGAAGGCTGGCTCATATAAAATTCTTTTCCTTGTCACATCTCTTCTAGCAAGGCTCCTACGGAAGTACAAACTTCAGACAGAAAGGATATATTTGGAAGAATTGTCATTAGAATGTATTTATTAAAGGGGATGCATTACTTTAATAGACTTAACCCATTACTTAAAGGAAAACAAATACCCTTGGCATATATATCAACCTAATTAAAAATCAGTTTAGCTCATTGTATTCCATGATATTTTTAATATTTTTCCCAAACAAAAATTTTTGATGAAAAACAATCTTATTTTCCTCCTCTAAATTTTGTCAGTACAGTTTTGGTGATTTAATTATAGGTCTTGTCGATGCATCATAATTGTCATAGAAAAAGATCTTGTCAAAATTGTGTCAGATAGTTTGGGAAGAACAGGGATATTTGTGGCCATGAGTAATACAAGTAGAAGATAAAGGGCTCTTTTTTTAATATTTGAATCTAATTACCCCCAAATTATTATATTACTTACATTTTCTATTAAACTTAGAAATATAATTTATTGATTACATTTTTGTAATAATTTAATAATGGTAAATATAATGATAAATAACGTAATAACTTATATTAAGAAAAGAAAAGGAGAATGGGTTCAAATTCTGGCAGCAGGGATATAGGTTAGATAATCACTTTAACTTAACAACTGCCCAGGATAGTGAAATGGACACTTTTAGTACTCAGTGAAACTTGGTTCTGAGCAGTAAGGTTAGCTTAGCAACAAACAAGACTTGCTTCCTTCTGTCCCTGCTCCACACCCCAGAGTTAAGACTTTATGTACTCTGGAAATGCAGAATAGCAGACTCCTCACCCCATCCCCAGCACACACACACACACACACACACACACACACACACACACACACACGAGAAGGCCAAGTTCCTGATTCTTCAGCAAGACAATTCATAGTTAAAGGATGTAAGACATTATCAGATAAATAGAGTTAGAAGGATTAAAGATTTTAGGATCCTATAAAAGTTCTTATAAATAATCTTAAAGTCAAGAAATTAAAACAACAAGCATAGTACATGAAATAAGAGGAATCAGTATCATTTAACCATTTGAGATTAATAATAATGGACATTTTACAATTAATTTCCATCAATCAACTGCTTCCTTCTTAGAACATTTTCAGGATCTCTATCTGCTGAAGTTTCAGTGAGATGTAAAAATATGTCCAGTTGGCCTTATGGGAGATAGCACAAATACTAAAGGGGTATTTCTTTTGTGCCTAATGCCATGTTTGAATGTCTTTTGAACTTTAATAATCCAGAATTATTGACTCCAGTCTCCAGTTTCCACTGTGGTCTCAGAAATACAGCAGAGTTTATGAATTTACATTTACCAAGCTTTAGGTAGCCTTGTTTTACATATTTGACAGAACTAAATGGATATTTCATAAATGATGTCCTCATTCCAAGATTCTATATCATTGACTCTGATCACTGAAATGTGCATAAAAACATACCACCAACAAACTAACTTAGCTTCCCTCCGTACAGAAGTGGAAGTATACTTCCAAGTACAATTTCTTTTCCTTGGCTTCCTCTGTCTCTGGAGGGGACCAACAAGAAAACTCCTATTGCTGCTGGGCCTTCCATTCTGTCTTTTCACATCCCAATCATTAGTTCCTTCTTCTTCTTCTTCTTTTTTTTTTTTTTTTACTTCTCTCTCATAGGAATGACTTATGGAACTCAAATGCTCATGGTTGCTGAAATAGTGTGCAGGAGACTAGAATTTTTGGTTAGAGATAATAGCTATTGGAAAAAGATTCTTGTACTTGGGGAAAAGTATTTTTATTTAGTATTTTTTCAATATTTTCATATCTCTATTAGGTGGGTTTACGAGGTTATCTCCTGAGAGAAGTTTTACATGGGGATGGAGTGGGGATGGGGGTTGGGGAGGAAAGGGGGAATGCCCTGGAGCTGTTCACCACGTGGACGGGGCTTTATGTAAAGGAGTGGAGGAGGAGGCTGGGGCAGGAGCACTAGGAATGCTGAAGATACACTTTGTCCGTTTCACTGTTTCACCTGAAGTAGAAATGAACCCTTCATTCTCAAATAACTTACAATCTGGTTTCAGTAGCAAAAATTTCTTGCCATGGAATTGTGAAGCCCTAGAATATTTTATTAAAATTATTTGATAATTATTGGTCTTTTAACTATTAATTGAGAATTTTTTAATGAAAAAAGTTAAATTACAATATCTTTAGAGGTGGATTAGCTTAAATATAGTGCTGTGCAGAGAATACTGGAAAAAAATGAGCTGTATACACTATGATTCTAAGATAGTGCCTAAGGAGGTACAAAACAGCATTTTCAGTTACAAAAACACCACTGACCATTTTCAGCCACTGAGTTTTTTAGAAAAGGAATATCTGAACATTTGATTGATTTTATCCTCTTTTTTCCTGTTTTAAATGTTAGTGTGGTGTCTGACATGTAGACAGTACACAACACTTGTACAACACCACACAAGATTTTAGTACACGAACACAAGGTTCAGCCTAGAACTTCGGAAAACTGAGGCCTATGCTTGCTTTTCCCTTCATTAGGTTTTATAGCTCTGTTCTTTATTTAGGACTGACCCTTCTAACTTAGCTCTCTATTCTCTAGTCTAATAATCATATTTTGAAGTTTTTTCATTACCATTGTAGTCGCTTATTGGGGTTGCCTTAGTAAAATACCACAGACTGGGTGGCTTAAACAACAGAATGTGTCGTTTCATAGTTCTGGAGGCTAGAAGTGAACCGTCAAGGTGTCAGCATATTTGATTTCTTCTGAGGCCTGTCTTCCTGCTTTGCAAGTGATGCTTTCTGGCTGTGTCCCCACATGATCCTCCCTCGGTCTCTGTGTGTGTTGTCTTTGTGCTAATTTCTCTGATGAAGACACCAGTCATGTTGGATTAGCGCCTACGCATATGACCACATCTTGCTTTAACCACCTCCTTACAGGCCCTATCTCCAAATACAGTCTGTGGTAAGGGGGGCTAGGACTTCAATATATAAATTATGGAGTAATCCAATTCAGTCCATAATAACCACCTTAAGCAAAATGCTTTTCATTGCTTTAGTTCAGATAGATGCCCAAAATAGGTTTATGTAAAAGACCAAAATGAGGATTATGTTGATTTGAAAATATTCTGGTTAGGGGACCATATCCTCTTGCCAACTACACACCGAAGACCTAAAAGAAATTGAAGACTAAGTAATTATATATATATATATGCATATATATATATATATGCATATATATATATTCCCTCTTGAAAATTCTGTATAGGAGTCATGGGCAGACATTTATATACTAGAACGTTAGTAAGGGCAACAAAATAGTGTCTAGTGAATAGCTATGATTATATGACAAAAACTTTTATGATCTTCTTGAATTGTGGTATATGGTCATAGATTTTGTTGGGCTCAATTTAAATGGAAGCATTTTTTTAATGTTTATTTTTGAGACAGAGAGAGACAGAGGTGAACAAGGGAGGGGCAGAGAGAGAGGGAGGCAGAGAATCTGAAACAGGCTCCAGGCTCTTACCTGTCAGCATAGAACCTGATGCGGGGCTCGAACTCACAAACCGTGAGATCATGACCTGAGTTTGAAGTTGGACGTCTGCTTAACTTACTGAGCCACCCAGGCTCAGTCATCATAACAGAGGTCCTGCAAGATTTCTGTGCTTTTTCAATTCTCAAAATAAGGTTAAGATGTCCAGTATAGTTTCAGTGGCAAGAGTATTTTATTTTAAGATGAACGAAGTTCCACATTCATCATGATTTTCTGGTTTCTCCTTTGTGTGGACTCTTTGGCCTGATCTTTGACTGAAGATTTTCTAGAAGTTCTCTTTGCTCTGTTTGAGTTATTTGGTGAGTGATGAATTATAGCTTGGAGCGGTTCCTTCCCCCTCTCCCACCTTGCTCTGCGCCCGTACTGATCACATCTCACACTTTGTAATTGCTGCTGGAGTTCTCAGGTGGACTTGGTTGATTTTCTCATCCTGACTTCATTGAACATTCTGCTCAGATATCTTGAAAATTTGTTAGCCTGAATTCTTTTCTAAATCCCATTGTCTAGAAAGTTTATTTTCTCCTTTTATGCCTTCCCTCAAAGTTTTCCTGGATTTAATAGGATATTCTAAACTCATAAAGTTGTTTCATAGAATCCAAACAAGATATCTCATCTTGGAAAAATTACCTTCGTATTCTAGGAAACAAGACATTTCCTTGAAGACTGGCTATTAGTTGTCTCTTTAGCTCCTGGAAACTCCAAGTTCCTATATTTCTTTCATGGGACCACCCTGAAGAGCTTTTTTGATGAGGATTCAGTCACTTCTATGTTTCCCAAACAAATTGCACAGCCATGTCTGTGAATGTCATTGCCGTCATCTAGAATTTTAATAGATAAGCCATAGGGAAATCTACCAGACACCTGGAAACTTAAGAATCCTTTGAAAATTGATCATTCATTTGTGGGATCTATGGACACGCTCTATTAACTATCCAACTTCCTTCCTCTTTCCTCCTGTCCTGCAAAGATTATGCTGGAAAAGGGAATTTGCTGCAAAGAGATTTAAACACAAATTATACTTCCTTTAGAAAGGTCCAGTTTATTCTTTTGGTGATATCATACATACATATATATTTATAAATTATATATTAATGTATTATGTATTTATAATTTATTTTGCAAGTGATTTTAAATTAGGGTAGTTAGGTAGTAGTTAGATTTTAAATTAGGGTAGTATGTAGTTATAATAATTCATTAGGAAAAATTAGAGTCAGAAACCTCAGAGTGGTAGATAAATGGATGATGATAAAAGTGAGGTTGTATTACAGCTTATTTTGGGGGTCTTTGTTTTCTAAGGAAAAACTATTAACTGTGTTTTGGGTCAAGACATTTGTATAATAAACTCTCCGATGTTAATTTTCTACTTTGGTTCCCCAAGTTTTGACTGGATCTTGGTATACCTTTAAAGTGTGGACCGTAGAAATCAGGAAATGAAATTTGAACTAATTAGTTTTGTGATATGTCAGAAGACCTTTGTAAAAGGACTATTTGCTTTTGTCTTATTATTTGCAAAATCAAACACTGACTTCTTTTGGTTTGTCTACCATGTTTTTTCATTGTTGAGTAAATTTCATCCAATGACATAAGTAGATAACATAAATTTTGCCGTTTTTGGATAAAATATATCAGGTTAGCCTAATTTAAGTCAGACAAAATGATTTAAATGTTTCTTACATTTAAACTATGAGGAATTTAGAGGCATGGAAACTTGCCTTATTCTATCCATGTAAAGTCTTTTATATTGATTTATGTTTACTTCCTTTAAAAATTATAATAGGCCAGTCTGGTTGATTTCGCAGGCTTTCCATTGTCCATATTTAGAAGGTCTATTTCTGTTACAGCTAATTTGAGAAACTACAGGTAACATTGCTGTCCTCTTCTCAAATACTGTGTATGTAGAAATGGAGCTTAACTGTTTAATATATTAGTATAAATAAAGGATTAACAACTTTTTAAAAAATGCTTATAACATTAAAAAATGAATAAATTTTTTGTGGTGCATTTGTAGCCTATTCTAAGTATAGTTTAAAAAAGAAAAAGAATTCCTTGAAGCTACTTTTTGAAGACCATTGTTTTAAAGGTTAGCAAGTAAAACATAATGCAGGCTATGGGCTCATAATATGTAACTTTTCTAATGATCCCTCAACTTTTAAAATTTGTTAGACATAAAAGCGGTGCTAATCTGATTAGTAACTGTGATTCAGTAAATCTACTGTAAAAATGGACCGTGTTCTGGTTTTTAACATGATACCATGAAAGTCATTTGAGAACTGCCTCTGTGGAACATAAAAGTCTCTTTGATGGAATATTTATTCCATGATTAAAATCTATCCCTGTATACACACATAGACATATATATGTATATAGCCAAAATATAGAAGTATAAGTGTATATATGATTTGTGTTGTTTATTTTCATAAATAGTTATAAAATTTAGCTCTCAGAAAACTGATAGGCAGGAAAGAAAAACAGTATGACACAAACAAATGTCAGTCAAGTCTGGATGTGAACGTGTTTACCAAATATTGAGACTCAAGATTGTCCAGTGCTCTTTCAATTTCCGCCCTGTTCTCCTCTCTGCCTCCAGACATATATAGAGAGAAGAGCACTAATGTCTGAGAAGCCATCATGTGTAGGCATGTTACATATGTATCTTATTTAATTAGAAGAGTAGAAGGAAGTATGGTAAGCTTGTGATGTTGAAAAAATCTGTTAGCTGTATTGTGAGACACTGGAAATATCCCTCAGGCCTTCTTTGTAGGCTGTGGTGTATTTTTATATGTCACTTTAGTAGTCACAGACACATACTTCTTCTAAAGCAAAACAGTCCATTCCTTGGCACCCACGTGCACTGCAATTAGACTTTTGGCAAAATGCCAAAAATCTCTGGCAGGTTAAGTAAAGTCCAGAGAAATGTCAGCACTGCTTATTAATGTATTTTTTTGAAAAAAAGGAAGTCATTTTCATATTGCTAATATGTATGAAAATGTACCAAGAAAGGAAAGGTTTTAAACAAGTAAAATAAAAAAAATTACTTAATTCATAGCCTAGGATTTAAGTGAGATTTTCCATTTTTATCACAGATATTTGTTAAAATATCAAATTTTGTGATCCCATTTTAATATTTATTATAAATCAGTGGACACCTTATTTATAAATAAATCACTTTGTACTTTTATAATGCTTTTTGCACAAGATTTTCATTATTAACAATGTCATAAAACGTGAGTGCTGAGCATCATGTAAGACACTTTCTAATACGTAACATAGGAAAAATTAGGTGAACAAAGTTAGGTTTTTATTTCAACTTTACTGCTTGGCATTTCCCCGTAGTTTCATGGCACTTTTTGAAAGAATTGACCAAAGTTTGGTACTCTTTTAAGGATTTCAAACAGTACACTGTTCATTTTATAGGTAAGTCTTCCATTTCCAAAGAAGATAAAGTTTAATGAAAAGTTTTCAATGAATAAAAAATTAAATTCCAAGTAAACTTTGGATTTTAGATGCATGATTTATCAATTCATACATCCCTTAGTTCACATGATATTGTAGCATTGACTTCCCTTCTGCGGCTGTTGAATATATAAGGAGAAAGTCAGTAGTGGGGGTACCATGTGGGGGGTGGGCAAGGACTAGTAAGGTTTGGGTTTGGGCTGTGGGTCCACTACCTAACCGTTCAGTTTAATGTATAAGAAGGATTGGTGGGGGATGGGGGCAGGAAATGGTGCCTAGGAGAATACATGTAAGGACCACGAAGATTTCATTATCCCTAGTTGCATTATCGATTGGCTCATTAAGAGTCCTGAGAATAAAGTCCAAGTTTCCATTCTAAGATTTTTACATACATTATTTTTTTTTTCCGTTTCTACCTGTTATTTTCCCAACAATGTTCACTTATTACCATGTAGAGAAGTAAACTGCTTTCATTGTCAAAGAAATTCAAACTGTTTTCTCCATGAAAGGGAATTTCTCCTGTTGAAAGCCACAAAAAATTTTACCAACAAAATAAATGGCACGTATGATATTTCTTTGGCATTTATTGTCATGAATGCTTGCATTGTGGTTTATCATTTTTAAAAAAGAGTGAAATTTATTGCCCAAGTATGAACTAAATCCTAGCTCTTCTTACTAAATATACGGACCTTGCAAATTACTTAATCTTTCTCTGCCTTAACTTCTTATTTGAGATAAAGAAGAGAATAGGGCTTCTGGGGGTGCCTGGGTGGCTCAGTTGGTTAAGCATCTGACTCTTGGTATTGGCTCAGGTCATGCTCTACAGTTCCTGAATTTGAGCCTTGCATGGGCTCCAGGCTGGTAGTGTGGAGCTTGCTTAGGATTCTCTCTCCCTCACTCTCTGCACCTCCACTGCTTTTTTGTGTGATTTCTCTCAATATAAATAAATACACTTTAAAAAAAAGATAATAGGGCTTCTGTAAAAACAGGAAAATTCAAGTCACTTAAAACAGTGAGCACTAAATGAGTGCTGGCTACAACTATTGTTGTTGTTTGTTACTACATACTTTAATTATCAAGAAATTCTGGGAATCTCAAGGACCTAGCTCTGCATTAAGAAATGGAACTTTTTGGACCAAGGCTTTGACTATTTTTAAGCCTCTTGATATGTATTATTCACTGTTTACCCAAAAAGATTCTACTAATTTATGTTTCCAAAGTACCTGTAAAAGTTCCCATTTCCCTGGCACCAACATACCAGTATTTATAATTTGAATCTTTGTTATGTTCAAACATGATATCACATTATGGCTTTAATTTTCATTTCTTTGATGATTAAATAGGTTGATTTAAAAAAGTGAATTTGGGGCACCTGGGTGGTTCAGTCAGTTAAACGTCTGACTTCAGCTCAGGTCATGAGCTCATTGTTTGTGGGTTCGAGCCCCACATCAGGTTCTGTGCTGACAGCTCAGAGCCTGGAGCCTGCTTCAGATTCTGTGTCTCCCTCTCTGTCTACCCCTCCCCCCTCGTTCTCTCTCTCCCTCTCTCTCAGAAATGAATCAACATTAAAAAATGAATTTATTTATTTATTTGTAATAGGTCCTTGTCCTATTTTTCTTTGACGTTTTCTTATTTTGCTTTATTTATTAAGGATATTGGCCCTTTGTCATATTTGTTGTAAATATTTCTTCTTTTTGATTTTATGTTTCATATGTATACAGATTTTAAGTGCTTATATTGTGAAATATCTTGATCTTTTTCCTTTGTTATTTTTTCCACTGAAAAGCCCCCATTCTTAAGATTTATGAAAACAACTGTTAGTTCAGAGTAAGTCCTGATTAGTGGAGTAATTTACTCATCACTTTCCAGGACTTAGAATCATTTCTTTGTGTGAGCTTAAGAAGTCACTTATTCTTACTAACTGAAACTTATCATCAACAATCATAGCAAAAGTTTCCTATTGAATGTAAATTTATATAAACCAATCAGGTACCCAATATCTCTTGATATGGCACATTATAATTTACAAAACATTTCTAACACACATTCTATACTTTTATTTCATATGTTACAACTACCTTATGGAGTAGAAGAAGATGGATATTATTTTACTATTATACATCCAATTCTCAGAAAGGGTGTAGCTTTTCTTAGGTTGTACAACTAGTGAAGAGCAGAGTTTGAACTTGAACCCAGATCCTCCAGTTCCAAATCTGTGCTTCACTCATTTGTGTGAATGTTTTTGAAAAACTATATGTATACCAAGTAAATATATTTTTTTTAGGACCTAGCTTTTTTGCTTTTCAAAATTTCAAATTCTTGCTGCTCCGGGTACCTTGCTAGAGATGAGGAAAGGAAACAACATTTGTTGAGCTAATATTTGTATTTAAAATATTTACATTGGGGCATCTACTTTCATTAAAATATCTTTTAATTCCTTTTTATCTTCCCTTTATCAGGAACTATATCATGTCTTAGTTGAAGAATTCTTTTCACTCATGTCATCTCCATGTTATACACCCTCTCCATCTCTCTCTTTTATCTTTTAAATCATCTTTCAGGAAGGGTCTGCATTTTTACTCCTGTATCTATCCGTGCTGGTTTCTGCCACACCAGTCATATTTATTTCTCTTTCTGTCCATGATAAAGCCTATGTTTGTGTCTCATAAATGTTTAAGTCCAGGACGCTATGCATAATCATTATCTCCTCTAATTCTCATAGTAGTTCATAAGGTAGATATTACTATCTTTTCCATCTTACTGGTGATGAACAAACATAGGTTACCAACTTGCCCAGGGCCTCACAGCTAGTAAATACTGGTGCCATGTTTAGAGGTCAGGTGTTTTCCTGTTGCAGCCTACCGACTCTTGGCAGGGATGATTGAAATTCTTTTCACCTGTTGTGATCCTAGAAGCAGTTTTTCTTCTGTGTCTGAGCAGCTGTAAATGCACTTCTTGGTTCCCATCCCATAAACCTAATTCCATCTCAGGGTCATTCTGCACAGCTTGACTTACACATAAAAATTAACTTTTAAGAGGTTTACTTTAGCTTGATAGCCATCTATTCACTGATCTAGAAAGCAGGTATCCTGAGTGCAATTTCCTTTGTATAAATGAATACATTGCCCCACTCTTCTATGAGCTCATTCTTATAGAGTATCACATTTGCATTATTGTTCCAGACTAGATGGGGACATACTGACCTACAGTTTTCAAACCCTATTGGTCTTCAAATTTCCACAAGCAACTGGGTTTGGACATTCATTAGACCCGGACATTGATTTTTTTTTTTTCTTTTTTGGATACAAGCAAAAGAAAAGAGAAATGGAAAGTACTTGGCAAAGATAGATGTGAATAACTTGGAGTGGAAGAAAAGATTTGTAAAAAAGGATGAAAGGCACTTAATTCCCACAATACAGACAAAAGGTAATTGAGAGGGGAAGTCTTTACTTATATTAAAAAAAGGACTTATGTTGAGGAGAGAATGAGCTGAAAGGAAGTTTAGTTGCAGCAGTTTTTAACATAAAAAATACAAAAATTTGGAATGTTGTGAAATCACTGGGATATTCATATTAATACTACTAGCTAAGCTCTGTTAAGTGTTGCTGTGTTCTAGACAGTTAACTCATAATTAATTTTCAAAACAAACTGTGAGCCAGGCACACTTTTATCTCTGTTTTAGAAATGTAATTTTGAGAGGTTAATAACTTGCTCAAGATCACAGGTAAGGTAGAACTGCTACACAAAGCCTTAATAGTACCTACCATGGTTTGTTGTTATTTGCTTATTATCCATCTCCTCTACCAGAATGTAAGCCTCATGAGGGGAAAACAATGTCTGCTATATCCCCAGTGCCTGGCTTAGGGGTGGACACTTAGAGCTTGTTCAATACATATTTATGAAATGAAGGCATGAATGAGTGAGTGAATAAGCCCATTCTAATCTCAGAACCATACTAATTCCTTTCCAATAATGTGCAAAAAGTTTCTCATTGGACAAAGAAGATGTGGTGTACATGTATATTATATATATAATATATATAATAGAATATCACTTAGCAATAAAAAGATGTAATCTTATCATTTGCAACAATGTGGATAGAGCTAAAGAATATGATGCTGTGAAATAACTCAAAGAAATACCATATGATTTCACACATATGTGCAATTTGTGAAAGAAAACAAACGAATGAAGGAAAAATAAAAGAGAGAGAGAGAGACAAACCATAAAACAGACTCTTATCTATAGAGAACAAAATGATGGTTGCCACAGGGCAGATGGATGGAGGGATGGATAGAATAGGTGATGGGGATTAAGTAGTGGCCTTATAAGGATGAGCGTGGGGTAACGTGTAGAATTGTTGGATCACTATATTGTGTACCAGAAACTCATATACCACTGCTCAGTAAGTATACTAGAATTAAAATTAAACGCTGAACAAAAAGAATCTCTCATCTGTTAGTTGAGTTTTCCTTTAAGCATTTTTGTATTATTTCCCGGAAGCTTTTATAGATTCGAGGAAGAGGTTTAGCTAATCAGTAGAAAATTCCTTCCCACCTCTAAATATTGAGCTAACCTCCATGTAAGAGATGGTGCAGACAAAGTTGAGAATTTTACCAATTTGAGTCAGGTGTATTTCTCAGAATCATAATTTGTAGCAACTGATTTCTATGATTTTCATGAAACTCAGGTGAATGACAAAGTGACCGTGTCACAGCAGTGATTGAGACAGATGTCTAGACCTGCATGGAACTTATTGTCTATTTATTAGTTTTGTCAGATCCTCATTAGTTTTTGAATTTAATATAATAAAGGATACACTATTTTGCAAAAACTTTTAAAATATCAGAAATAAAAGATAAAATATATGTAGATGTTACTCTGCAGTTTAAGATGTGTGAGACAGGAAAAAAATCATAAGAAATGTGAAGAGTCTTGTAGAAGGTAGAGGCCCCCAACATCTAGCTCAGTGTTCTCACCTTTGGCTGTACAATAGAAACAGGAGGAGTTTTAAAATTTGTTGAGAGCTGGGGCACCTGGGTGGCTCAGTCAGTTAGGCGTCCAACTTCAGCTCAGGTCATGATCTCACAGTCTGTGAGTTTGAGCCCCGTGTCAGGTTCTGTGCTGACAGCTCAGAGACTGGAGCCTGCTTCAGATTCTATGTCTCCCTCTCTCTCTACCCCTCCCCTGCTCACATTCTCTTTCTCTTTCACTCTCAAAAATGAATAAATGTTAAAAAATTTTATAAAAATATGTCTAGAGCCTACCTTAATATTTGGAGGTAGGCCTTTTTATGTTTAAAAAATTACAACAATTTTTGTTACTATTTGCAGATGACATGATAGAAAACCTACAGACTCCACCAAAAAACTACTAGAAGCAATAAATGAATTCAGTGAAGTTTCAGGATACAAAATTAGTACCAAGAAATCAGTAGCATTTTTATACACTAATAGAAAAGTAGTAGAAGATAAATTAAAAAAGCAACTCCATTTACAGTGGTACCAAATGTAGTAAAATACCTGAGAATAAACTTCACAAAAAAGATGGAAGACCTGTACACTGAAAACTATACCTGTACACTGAAAACTATAAGATGCCGATAGAAGAAATTGAAGATGACACAAATAAATGAAAAGATATTCCATGTTCATGGATTGGGAGAATTAATATTGTTAAAATGTCTGTAAAGCAATCTACAGATTCAATGCAATCTTTATCAACAGCATTTTTCACAAAACTAGAACAAATAATGCTAAAATTGGTATGTAACAACAAAAGACCTTAAAGAGCCAAAGCAATCTTGAGAATGAAAAATAGAGCTGGAGGTATTGCAATTCTAGATTTCAAGATCATAAATATAATAATAAAATCAAAAACCAAAAAATAAAAAACGTTTGTGCCAGTATCATATAAAAATAGACATATAGATCAATTGAACAGAACAGAGATCCCCGAAATAAATCCATGATTATATGGTCAATTAATCTATGACAAGGCAAGAATATACGGAGAAAAAGAATGAAGCTGGACCACTTTCTAATACCATACATAAAAATAGAGTAAAAATGGATTAAACACTACATGTGAGATCTGAAACCTTAAAAATCCTGGAAGAGAACACAGGCAGTAGTTTCTTTGTCATTGGCCGTGGAAATATTTTTCTAGATATGTCTCCTAAGGCAGGGGAAACAAACAAACAAACATTATTGGGACTCTATTAAAATAAAAAAGCTTTTTCATAGCAAAGAAAACCACCAACAAAACAAAGAGGCAATCTACTGAATGGAAAAAGATATTTGCAAATGATATATCTGATAAAGGGTCTGTATCCAAAATATACAAAAGAACTATACAATTCAACAGCAAAAATCAATCTGATTTTAAAAATGTGCAGGGGATCTAAATAGACATTTTTTCCAAAGAAGACATATAGATGGCCAACAGACACATGAATAGATGCCACCATCACTAATTGTCAGGAAAATGCAAATCAAAACCACAAAGAGGTATCCTCTTACACCTATCAGACAGCCTGGAAAAAAAACACCACAAGCAATAACAAGTCTTGATGAGAATGTGGAGAAAAAGGAACCCTTGTGCACTGTTGGTGCGAATATAAGTTGGTACAGCCACTGTGGAAGACAGTATGGAGTTTCCTTTAAAAATAGAAGTACCATGTGATCCAATAATTCCACTATTGGGTATTTGCCCAAAGACAATGAAAATATTAATTCAAAAAGAAATATGCATCCCTGTTTATTGCTGCATTATTTACCATAGCTAAGATGTGGAGGCAACCTAAGTGTCAAGAGATAAATGGATAAGGAAGACGTGGTGCACGTTCACACACACGCAGGAATATTGTGCAACCATAAAAGATGAGAGTGTGCCATCTGAACAGCATGGGTGGACCTAGAGGGTATTATGCAAAGTGAAATAAGTCAAACGGAGAAGGACAAAAACTATATCATTTTTGGATTAGTTTGGTCACCTGGTGTTTTAACTCTTCTCCCATCTTTGTGTTATTCACAAATTTGATAGGAAGTCCTTCTATATATTATTTAAGCCACTGATGAGAATTATGTGGAGTCGAATAGGACCTTTTACCCAATGCAGCTGAGTCTATAATCTACCATGCTATAGTGTGGATTTAGCATAAATAAAAGCAAAAGCAGTGAATTTATTGTTTTGAACTAGATTTGAGCAGCTAAAACATATATGTTACTTTAAACCACCACTGATTGAAGCAAGATCCTGAGACTGAAAATACTCTGGATTATCTCTCAAGTAACACTCATTGAGCTGGATTGGTTAGTAAGACAAATGAGTGAGCATCTAGGGAAATGGACTAAAGACAAAATCATACTGGTGTATGATTTTTAACCTCATAGTTTAATCCTAATATGATCACGGTAAATTTTTAAAAAAGCTGTTTCTGTGGTTGGAGTTTAAGGGTCTTACATCTGCCAACCACAAGGAGGAGCTATGGCCTTATAAGGAAGAGGCTGGCTGCTTCTGATTGGGAGTGGCAGCTCACAGATAATCTTTTAGAAAAGAGGCCATATCTTGGAAAGTGATCTTTCTCAAAAATGACATTCATAGAGGAAAATTTAAATGTGTAAGCTAGTCTTTATTTTCAAAGGGAAAAGAAATAAGACAATTACAAATAATTTAAATATAACCCCTCCACTAAGAAAAAAAAGTAAATTTCCTCTTCCTTTTCAATTGGTTAGATACATGGAATAGACCAAATAGCTAATAGTTTTTCATCCAGAACCATTAGACTTTAGAATGGGTGGGGATCTCAGCGTCATCCAGTTTACCTCTTTGCCTTAAAGTACTCAAGTATTAAGGTTTTAAGATATGTAATGTGGACTCAGTAATTATTTACTGAATGAATGAATGAATGAATGAATGAATGACATAAAAATCTATAGGCTAGGTAGGTTAATATAGGCTAATCTCTAGACTTGTTAGGCAAACAAGTAACTAATAGAGTAAGGACCTGGAAAGGGGGAGATCACACTAAATCCCAGGCTTCTAGTTCCTTGGACTATACTTCTTACACAAAATCAAGCTCTCTCTCCCACAGCTCTGCTTAAGTGTAGTCTAAATGTAAATTAACTGCTCTTAGCCATGTTCAAAGACGCAATAGTCTACTTTGGGGTGTAGCAAGCTTCCACACACCTTACATTTGTCACCTGAGGCTGACACAGGGAGGTCGTAGAGGAGATTCCTGCATTAAATGTAACGTTAGATGGTCTCAGATTCTGTTCAACTCTAATATTTTAGTTTATTTTGTTTGATTCTGTTATATTCTTATTTACATAAAATATTTTATTATGGACTTTATTTTATTTTATTTTAGAGAGAGTGCAAGCAGGGGAGAGGGACAGAGGGACAGAGAGAGAGAGAATCCAAAGCAAGCTCCACACTCATTGCGGAGCCTGATACAGGGCTGATCCTGTGACCCTGGAGTCATGACTTGAGCCAGAATCAACAGTGGGATGTTCAACTGACTGAGCCACCCAGGAACCGTGGAATATTTTAAACATACAACAAAGTTGATAGAATTTTATAGTGAATACCCTATACTCACCACACAGATTCTACCATTAACATGAACAAATTAATATATTTGTCTTATATCTATCCATCTGATTTTTTGGTGCATTGCAAAGTAAATTGTAGCCTGTCAGTATGTATAATATACAGGCAGAGTTCAATATGTGTTTAGGTTTTCCAAGGTAAAATTTTCATGCAAAAATACAGAAATCTTAAGTGAACATTTGCTGAATTTTAACACATGAATACACCTGTGTGACCTAAACTCCTCTTAGATATGGAGCATAACCAGCAAACTAGAAGTTTCCCTCGCTCCTTTCCTGCCGATCCCTGGCCCCTCCCAAAGACAACCACTGTTGTTTTTTCTTTTCTTCACCTCAGATTAGAACTTTGCATACATAGAGGTACTCTATCTATGTTTTGTGATGGTCTCTTATACCCAGCAATCTATTTTTGAGATTCATCAGTGTTGTTGTCTGATTGGTAGTCTGTTCTTATTTCTGACTAATATTCCATTACTAAATAAAAACACCACAGTTCTTAAAATCCACTATAAGCCAAATAGTGGTGGCTAGTTGGGTTGTTTCCAGTTCTTGGTTATCACAAATAAAGTGGCTATAAACATTTTTGTACCAGTATTTCTTATGGACATGTGTTTTTGTATCTCCTGGGTAGATATCTAGGTGTGGAATTTCTGGGTTATATGTAAATGTACATTTAATTTTATAAATATTATTTCATATTTTAAAAACTACATACTTACTGGGTGCTTATTACATGTCAGGCACCGTGTTAGGCAGTTGGGAGGGATACAGTTGTGAAGACTAGTTGATCTCTAATGTGTGTCATGTTTTTATCTCCTACTGGTTTAATGTATTATTTTAAGGTTTTCTTTTATGAAGTTGAGCAGGTACATTTTCTAAATTATTTTGTGATTTTTATTTCAAAATAATAGGCCCATTAGCGACTACTCCCACTACTTCACAGGGGTTAAGACCACAGGCTCTGGAGCCTCAATAACTGGGTTCAAACTCATGGTCTTTAAAAATTTTTTTTTTTAATGTTTGTGTATTTTTTGAGAGAGAGAGAAGGAGCACAAGTGAGAGAGAGGGAGAGGGAGATGCAGAATCCAAAGCAGGCTCCAGACTCAGCTGTCAGCACAGAGCTCAATGCGGGGCTTGGACCCATACAGCGCAAGATTGTGATCTGAGCCGAAGTCAGACACTTAACCGACTGAGCCACCCAAGCGCCCCTCAAATCCTAGTTCTACCACTGACAGCGGTGTGATCTGGAGCTGGTTATTTCACTTCTTTGTCCTCCAGCTACCTGCTGTGCATACTTCTGTACACATATAGCCCCCGGTACACACTTCCAATACCCTCATTTAATAGTACTGTAATTATCTGCACACACGCTTGCTTCCTGTACTAGGCTGTGGGCTTCTTGAATCACATATGTCTCTCACTTATGTGCATAATGTTAGTACCAAGCTCACTACATAGAAAATAGCAAGTGCTCAGTGAATGTCTGATGAATAAATGACTTACTACATCTATTTGGGGTTAAGGCATAGTTCCCAACAAGGCTTTGTAAGGATTTAAATGAGAAACTTGAAGCAGGATACCCTGTCAATACTGCTGTCATAGTATTGTGGGTTTGTCTGTCAGATTATCAGTGTACAGAGCAGTGTTCTCTTAGGGTCTCCAGGCCATGGAGGATGTACATTCTCCCTTTTTGTTTCTCTGTTCCAACACTGAGCTAATTAGAAGCAGCTCATGTAGAAGTGATGAAAACAATAATCAACCAGTGTTGATGTTGAATGATATGTCTTGAGGTTTTTAACTAGTATCTCTTGTTTACATGTTCATGATCCTTCACCCTTATTGAAAATCATTTTCCTAGTCAGGGCTTGAATTCTTGAATATCACTGCTGAGACAAAAGTTCGGTCATTTGATGTTAACAGTTTGTGAGAAAAGTACTTCTTCCTTTAGAGAAGACTTAAAGACTGCTGAAAAGACCAGCTGATGTATGAGCAGGCCTGACTATAGATAGTATTTTTGAGAAATGATTGTTGAATCTCTTAGTGATGATAACACAGATTTGTTGAGTACTTAGTACCATATTCAGTGCTGAACAATTTTATATTTATTATCTCTCAATGTAGTAAGTATTATTGTGCCATTTTATAAGTGGCAAAGTTGAGGCCCAGAGAAGGCAAAGAAAGAGCATATATCACGTATTATGTTGTTTTGTTAGGTGCATATCATCGCCCTCCCTTTTACAGAAAGGAAAACAGACTGAAAACGACTAGGGGATGAGCGCTTACTGAATACCTTCTATGTGCCAGGCATTCTTAGTGCATTATCACTGTTAATTCAATTTCATAGCCTCATAACAATCCTGTCAGATTGGTACCCTCACCCCAAAATTGCAAATGCAAAAGCCAAGAAGACTCTGGGACATTAAATAATTGGTCCAAACTCATAAATTCAGTGAACAAAAACAAAATAAAACTGAACCTCAAAAGCTGCCACATTTTTCCCCAAAGTCCATGTTACCTCAAAGTTTTGATATTCTTTTTCTGACAATTTGTCCAAGGTCACACCATGAGAAGGAGAGTGGAATTTCTTACTCAAAATTTGATTCTTCTTTCTACTACATCCTGCAGCTGCTCTGTGGCTTTGGTTTGTTTCTTCATCTGTCCTCTGTAGAGGGAGAGAAAACAGGTCAAGGGTTTGCTCTTTTCAAATCCCTGTGATTAAGCAACCGCCTATGTTCTGTCTTGCTAGACTAAATACTGTGATGGCAACCTTCACTGATAGATCATGTTTTCAGCCTCTGGTATTTTTGCTTATCTTTTTAAAATTCTAATCAAAGAAAACATATAACATAAAACTTACTGTCTTCACCATTTTGAGTGTACAATTCGGTAGGGTTAATTAGATTCACACTGTTGTGCAGCAGACCTCCAGAACTGCTTCATCTTGCAAACCTGGAAGTCTAGACCCATTAAACACGAATTCCCCTTCCTTCCCAGCCCTTCGCAACCACCTTTCTACTTTCTGTCTTTATGAATTTGACTGCTTCAGATGTCTCGTATAAGTGGAATCATGTAGGATTTGTCTTTTTGTCACTGGCTTATTTCGCTTACCACAACATCCTCAAGATTTATCCATGTTGTAACCTGTGACAGGATTTCTCTCTGCTTTAAGACTGCTTAACCTTTTATTTTGATTTTTGTACTGTCGCTGAACATTAGAGAAAACAACATAACCTGGGGTGTTCTAAGGGGCTGTTTCCTAATACAGAGATCCTGCAGTGTTGTTCAAGAGAAGACTGTTACTCTGAAGAATAATATGTGGGTTTAATACTATGACCTAATTCCATATTTTTTACACTTCTATGACTTGGGAATATACTGGACAGAGAGTAAGGAAAACTTCACAATTCTTTTTTTTATTTTTTTATTTTAATAGTTTATTGTCAAATTGGTTTCCATATAACACCCATATTCTAAAATCCATATTCTGCATCCTGAAGGACTGACTTTTGTCTGCACGACTGTATTTACAGTGGAAAGCAGTATGTTTCCAAGGAATTTCACTAAAACCGGGAATTTTAGCCTCTGTTTTGAAGGTTGACTCTGCAGCTACGTGCTTGGAAGCTAGTGTTTCTTTTTTCTTTTTATATGCCACATGGAAAATATATTCCCTGGGAGATTAGGACTCTTAGGAGGTTTTAAGACTTGGTCTTTAAGTATGTGCCCAGATAAATCAATGTACTATATTTCTATTTTTTTCAAGCATAGGAATCACCATCCATTTTGTAAAAAATTTGTTAATACTTGCTTAAACACGAAGAAATTTAATCTGCAGGATTTCAGTGTAGCACTTGGACAAAAATGCATTTCTCACCTATTTTTTTCTTTTGTTTTTTTAGATACCTTGTTCAACTTCCTCAGGGGAATTTTATATCTATCTAGTCAACAGAGAAGACAGTCTAATTTTCACAGTGAAAAACAAACTACTGCTTGCTGCTCTGGTGTAAAGCACAGTCCCTAAATTTCAAGGGCATCTGTCCCAAAGAAGAGAGCCACCAGCAGATGGCAATCCCCCTACATGGAATCTCATTGCTGACAAATGGCAAGTGCCTAAGGAAACTGATACCCCAGTGAAGTCACATGCCATTCAGAGAAACCTGATCGCTGTGGTTAGGTAGGAACCCATTTAACATTATCTCTCAGCTATTATCTCATCTCTCCATTCCATCTGACAATTCCTCCGCTCAGCGTTTTGTGGACGGCCACCCTAAAGGTCAAACATGGCTACCAGGGTGGGTGCTTTGAAAGAGCTCCCTGGATTTGATATTAGTAGCACACATTTTTAACAAGCAACTTACGTTAACTACCCTCCACAGTGACCTTGATGGGGCTATTTGCTGTCCTTACCTCTGTGAGCTCCTGGGCTTGGCTAACCCATGTTTTGGGATGCTAAGCATTGAATTTTCATAACTTGTGAACAAACCTTGAAGCAGAATATGTAGTTGGTGTTTTATACAAATAAAAACCTTGAAGATTTTCCCGTAACAAGAAAGCTATTGTTTTGAACTTGGTTGGCTGGTTTAGCTCTCCTCCTGTCCCTCCTTTATCTTCTACAGGCCTCGATAGTCTTGCTTATAAAATCCACCTGCACTGTAGGTGAGATATGAAACTGTTTTAAGTAATTTAAGGCCTATGGATGATATTCTTTTATTTTAAAGCACATTTTAAGATTTATCCTTTTTATAGGCAATTTTCCCTGATCTTATGCTTTTTTTAAATTGATGTGTATGTATTGAGATAACTTTTGGCTGCAACAGAAAACCTATCTCAAATTAATTTAAATGATTTCTTTCTTTTTTAAAAATTAATTTATTTATGAGAGACACAGAGACAGCATGAGTAGGGGAGAGGCAGAGAGAGGGAGGAGAGGCAGAGGGAGGAGAGAGAGCGTGGAGCCCAACTGTTGGCATAGAGCCCAACGTGGGGCTCAAACTCACAAGACAGTGATACCATGACCTGACACAAAACCAAGAGTTGGACTCTTAACCGAGAGAGCCCCAAAGGTGCCTTAACAAACTAATTTAAATAATAAAGATATTTATTATCTTCTATTATAGAAAAATCTTGAGATAAGGCAATTTGCAGGGTTGGTTAATTCAGTGGATAAACAATATTACTGGACACTGAGGTTCTTTTATATCTCTACTTTGTCATTAATAGTTTTTGCTCCATCCTTAGGCTTTATCTTATGGCCATAATATGGCTTTCTAGCAGTTCAGTATCATCCAGGAGAGAAGATTCATTTCTGTGTCCCAAAACCCCTTTAAAAGCCTCTGCATCCTTGAACCAACTACTGGCAAGGGGTCAGGGATTTATATTGCCTAACTAACATAATGCTTTGGACTGGAAAGAAAGTAAGGAGAAATTCACAATGTTTCCTACAAATCGTTTGTTTCTCAAATCTATTTTAAAGTTGATCTATATGCTCTTTTGGTTCCAAGGAAATTCGAGGAAAAAGTGTTAAAAGAATAGTAATTTCTAATGAAAGATTAAGAAATGCCTTTTATGTGAGTAAAATTTTTGAATCTAAATTTGCAGAGTTCTGGGTAGGTCAGTAGGTGAAAAATGCATATCATTCTGTCTATCCTTTAGGAAATTACTTGAGGCATTATTTGCACTGTGAATAGTAGGCTTTTGCTTTAATATTTTATTTTATTAAAAAGATTTTTAAAAATTTATTTTGAAAGAGAGAGTGTGTATGTGAGCGAATGGGGGAGGTAAAGAGATCATGACCTGAGCTGAAATCAAGAGTCGGACCTTTACTGATTGAGCCACCCAGGCACCTCTTGCTTTAATAATTCTATTCATTTACATGTTTAATGAAAGAATTTTAATATTTATTTTTGAGAGAGAAAGAGAGACAGAGTGCAAGCAGGGTAGGGTACTGAGCTGAAGTCAGCTGCTTAACCAACTCAGTCACCCAGGCTCCCCTAACCTCATATTTTTAAAAGAAAATGTCTGTAAATAATATTCTGTAAATCTGACAAAATCATAGCAATTTTTCTTTATTTTCTCAGCCTCAGTTTCCAACTCTATAAAGAATGGAGCGCGTGATTTCTCAGCTTTTAATATGGATATAATTAAAAATAAATACTTCTACCTATTTAAGTACTTCATCAGATCTCCATGAACTTTCTGGTTAATGTACAAATTGCAATTTAGTCTTATGCTGTGTCATATTCAACATTATCATCTATTTGAGACTTTAAGAAACAATTTATTTGGCAATAATATCGAACTTGCAGAAAAACTGCAAGAACAGCATAAACATCTCCTGTATATTCTTCACTTAGAGCCTGCATTCAAGTTTTACCATTGCCCCACTGATGTCCTTCATAGTGTAAGGATCCAAGATCACACCCTCCAACAATTGTCATATCTCCTTAGCTTCTTTGAATCTGGAACAGTCCCTCATTCTTCCTTTGAGTTTATCCTTTTCAAATTTAGGGTCATAGATCAGACACTTTGTAAAATGCCCCTCAATTTTTGAAATGTTTCCTGATGATCAGGTTATGCAGTTTTTGGGAAAAATCTTATAGAAGTGATGATGTATTCTAATTGGATGGCACATGATGTTGATTTGTCCCCTTGGTGGTGGTGTAAACGCTGATCACTTGACCGCCATAGGAGTCTCCACTGTGAAGTTGATTTTTTTTCTTCATAATTAAATAAGCGTTTTTATTGGAAATACTTTGAAACTGTATAAATACCTGTGCTTCACCTCACTTTCACCCTCAAGTTTTAGTATCTATTGATGATCATGCTTGGATTAATTATCAGTATGATGGTTTTTAAGTGGTGTTGTTTCTAACACTGTCATTTCCTTTACATTTATTTAGCTGTTTTTATACTATAAGCACAAATTTCTTTTCTTTCCACTCATTTATTCACTTACTTATTTACATCAGTGTAGATGTACTGATTCCTATTTTATTCAATAGTGTATAATCTGTTATTGTCATTATTATTTTGATATTCAAATTGACCCAGACTTGGCATTCAGTTGCCCTTTGAGCTAGCTTCTGTGTCCTTTTGACATGCCTTTACTATTCTTTTAGCATTTCCCCACCTCTTGGGGCCAAAAAATGTTTTAGGTTCATCTTATACTTTCCTTGACCAGTCCTGAATTTAGCCATTCCCTCAAGAAGTCCTAGTTCCTTCATCTACAAAGTGGTATTTAGAAACCAAGATCAGAGTGCTGGGTGTGCTCATTGCAATTGGAATGTTCTGTTCTCAGACCAGAGCTAAGAAATACACACAAGTATACACATCCTTTTGCATCTATATTTGTCATTCTTAGACTATAAATTCATATTAATAACTCCAATACCATGGGTTCTTCCCAAACATTCAGAAACCTCATTTGCTCAGTTCTTTTTATATAACCAACTACTGACTTTGTCAGGCTGTGCCTGCTGCCCTACCCCAAAATCATTTTCACATGAACTGTCATTGCCAGCTGTAACTAGGCTTTCCTCAAGATGTGGTTTGAGGGGGCTCCTGGGTGGCTTAGTTGGTTAAATGGCAGATTTCGGCTCAGGTTGTGATCTCACAGTTTGTGAGTTTGAGCCTCGCATCGAGCTTTGGGCTGACACCTCAGAGCCTGGAGGCTGCTTTGGATTCTGTGTCTTCCTATTTCTCTGCCCCTCTCCTGCTCACGCTGTCTCTCTGTCTTTCAAAGATGAATGAACGTTTAAAAAATATTAAAAAAAATAATTACGATGTGGTTTGAATAGGATCTTTATTAAGGTGCCATTGCTAGGCTACTCAGGCTGCCTTTTCTCCACAGCTTTGATGTCCTAATGAGGTCGGCCTGATGAATTTTGGACTAAAGAAGGAGAGGAGGAAGAAAGGAAGAATGGAGACCTATGAAATACTAGATTAAGCTAGACAACAGGGATTTTAATGATCACTAAAGTTTGAATGCATGCCCATAGTTTGCTATTTATTCTTTACTAGTTTCTTTTAAGTTTCATATTAAAGTACACTTTAATGGGATGTTATAATTCCTTCTTTAAAAAAGCAACTTTGTTACAGATCAAAATATATGTCTTATTTAAAGCTTCTCTATTAAAGTTCGTTATGTATAACCAATTAAGAGATTTAAATAAGTTTAGTTTGTATCTTGTGGCTGGTATTTATTTGTATTGACATTACATTCACAAATACGGAACCTATTTCCATAAAAAGGAGACTTGATGTATTAATATTCCAAGCTTAGTTTAAGCTGGTTATGATTAGAAAAGTGGCTTTCGCTTGTATTCTCTGGACGAATCTCAGGTCTGTGGGCGTGTTAACAATAACATGTTTAATTGCCATAATAAATAGCAGAGATGTTTGGGAAATTGCTGTAGGTGATGTATAGTGAGCTGAGGTAGGGTTTTGTCTTTTACTGTTGCCTGTTCTTAGAGAAGCTAAGTTTTTCCTGATGGTGTTTTGGTTTTTCTTGGATTTTTATTTGTTAATACCAATAAGAATAACACTTGCTCTTAAGGAGCCTCCATAGGGCCAGGCTCCAGACATACATTGAACATTTTGCTACTGACATAATTCTTCTAATAAAATTTGATTTTTTAAATTTGATTTTTTAATAAGTTTATTTTGTGGGGGGAAGAGCAGAGAGAGAGAGAGAATCCCAAGCAGGCTCCTCACTGTCAGCATGGAGCCTGATGCAGGGCTCAAACTCACAAACCATGAGATCATGACCAGAGCTGAAATCAAGAGTCAGATGCTTAACTGACTGAGCCACCCAGATGCCCCAATAAAATTTGATGTTATGGAATATATTTTATATACTACACACTTACATATAGTATATGATGTATGTGTATATTGATAAGTAAATAAATGTTAGCACAGTTCTGCTGAACGATAGGTTTCTTGTAGTACATATTTCCTGCTATAAAAATGAGGAAATTGAGGGAGGTTGAATTGCCCAAGGTCATTACCAGTCGTAAATGGTCATACCAGGAATTTAAGCTAAGTCTGATTAAATCCTATTTTTCATTCACTTTTCTGCACTAACTTAAAATATTTTTCCTTGAGAGACACCTGGCTGGCTCATGGCTCAGTCAATGGAGGCTCTTGATCTCAGGGTCATGAGTTCAAGTCCCACATTGGGCATGGAGCCTACTAAATAAAATCTAAAAATTTTTCCTCAAAAAAGTAAAATTTATTCTTTGATAAATGCATGTTAATTTGGCTAAGGGGCACTGCTGTTAATCCTATGCTATATGCATAATTTTTTTTCCAAAGTAAAAGAGCTTTTATAGTTTGTAAGTTTATAGAAGGCTCAATGTTAAAGTGATCGATGCTTAGTGGAAAGAACAAAATCAGATAGTACAGAAAAATATAAAGGGGGTGGTGAAAATCACTAGGAATTCTACTACCCAGAGGTTAACATTTTGATATATAATTATCCAGACAGTTTGGTAAGACAATTACATATTTGTGTATTTTTAAAATAAAAATAGGCTCAGAGTATGCATATTGTTTAGTAACACTTCTTTTGTTTATTATATATTGGCCATCATTCCACATCATTGTAAATTTATATCTTACTGTTTTTTCATTTTTTTAAAAAATAAACTTTTTATTTTAGAACAAAAAAAAAGAAAGAAATATACAGACTTAAGATAATATTTTTAAAAAGTGCAATGAAAATGTTTGCATCTAACCCGAATTTGGCATATGAAATCACACATACACCTAATACAACAGATAAGTGAAGCCTCCCACTGTGAATATCTTAAAAGTAAGCACAGCATAGGTTCTGTCTTACGTTGCCCAAGTTACTTTTTGTATGACTATGGTTAGGTTAATGAACCTTTGTTCCTTCGTTTCTTCATCTATAAAATGTGAATAGTAATATATTTGTATTTCAGAGTGATTTTGAGAATTAAATGAGTTGATAAATGTAAAGTCTTTAGAATAATGCCTAATACTTAGTAAACACTATCATAATTATTGCTATTATTTGTATTGCCAAATTCTTTATTACGCAAATACTTGTTATTTGAGTGTTTATGTCATATCTCTAACTTCTTTAAAAGTTGCCCTCACAAACCTTCTCTAAGCTTTATTTGCAATATTTTCTTTTCTGCATGAACTAGTGATTAAATTTCCTCCTCTTACATTACGAATTCTCTTGGAAATTAGTTAATCTAGGCCACTCATCTCTACAACTCTGCTTTGTTTCTACCCATTTTATCCTGCTTGTGGATAAATGTTACCTAAGTTCTGGGGACTTTGTACAATCTAGAACTTCAGAAGACACAGAGCATGGTTCTTTTGTTGTGGGCTCTGGACTTGGCTGTGTGACCTAGTGAAAGTTGCTCAAATACCTTGATCCCCTGTTTTCTTTAACTATAAAATGGAACTAAGTAGTGTTACTTCATAGGTAACTGAAAAATCTGTTAATTAATTAATTAAATTTATATATAATTGATATAACATTATATTAATTTCAGGTGAACTACATAATGGTTTGATATTTCTTTATATAGTAAAATGATCACCATCTTAAGTCCAGTTAACATCTATCACCACACAGAGTTACAATTTTTTCTTGTGTTGGGAACTCTTAAGATTTATACTCTAAGCAACTTTTAAATATACAGTACAGTATTATTAACTATAATCACCATGTTGTACATTGCATTCCCATCACCTATTTATTTAATAACTACAAATTTGTGCTTTTAACCTTCTTTACTCATTTCACTCACCCCACTCCCAATTCTGTCAACTACCAATCTGTTCTCTGTATTCATGGGCTCATGTTTTTCTTCGTGTGTGTGTGTGTGTTTTAGACTTCACATCTAAGTAAGACCAAATGATAGTTGTCTTTCTCTTGTATGACTTAGTATAATGTCTTCAAGTTTGATCCAAGTTGTTGCAAATGACAATTATTTCATTCTTTTTTATGATTGAGTAATATTCCATTATATATATGTATATATTATATCACATCTTCTTTATCCATTCATCTAACAATGGACACTTGAGTTGCTTCCATATCTTGCCTATTATAAATAGTGCTGCAATGAGCTGGGGGTGCATATATGTTTTCAAATTAGTATTTTCATTTTTGTCAGTTAAATACTCAGAAGTGGAATTGCTGGATCATATGGTATTTCTGTTTTTAATTTTTTGAGGAAACTTCACACTGTATTCTATAGTGGCTGCTGTAATTTTACATATCCTTTACTGTGCAGAAACTTTTTACTTTATATTTGCTTTGGTTGTCTTTGGTTTTCTCCTTCTCTCTCCACCCTTCCCTCTCTCTGTCTTTCTCTCTCTTCTTTCTTTCTCTCTCTCTCTCAAGATGAATAAATGAATTTAAAATAAAGAAACTTAAAAGTTTTTTAAGGATATTTGTCTAATGAATGAATTTTCTTTATCATTCCATGCTGCCTCTTAAAAAATGTGATCAGAATGTAAAATTACAGCAGCCACTATAGAATATGTTTATTTATTTTTGAGGGAGAGAGAGACAGAGTAAGAGCAGGGGAGGGCAGAGAGAGAGGGAGACACAGAATCTGAAGTAGGCTTCAGGCTCTGAGCTGTCTACACAAAACCCAGTGTGCATGAACTGTGAGATCATGAGCTGAGCCGAAGTCGAATGCTTAACCAACTGAGCCATCTGGTGCCCATATATGTGGGGATTTATTTTCAGCCTTTCTGTTTTGTTCTACTGATCTATATAGGTTATGTGTCATTTAAATGAGACAATTTGATAAAGCAATTAGCCAGTGCTCAAAAAAATGTTAGCAATGATTATGATTATGACACCAAACTAAAGGGATTGATTCTTTCTTTAAAAAAATTTTTTTAATGTTTATTTCTTCTTTTAGAGAGAGAGAGAGAGAGAGAGAGAGAGAGAGAGAGCGAGCGAGCACAAGTAGGGGAGGGGCAGAGAGAGGGAGATACAGAATCTGAAGCAGTCTCCAGGCTCAGAGCTGTCAGCATTGAGCAGAACGCGGGCTCGAACTCACGAACTGTGAGATCATGACCTGAGCCAAAGTCAGATGCTTAACCAACTGAGTCACCAGGTGCCCCCTGGCTTTCTTTATTTTGGCTTATTTTTTGGTCTCTCCTTGGATCTTAAATATTAGTTCTAATGCTGAGAAAAATGAATATATGCAGTTTCAAATAGTTGTTGGTTAGTGCCGTGGAAAAACCTAGTTTTTGGGTGTTTTAGAGTAATATAATGAACTTAGGATTGTGGAATCCACGGCTGACAACTATTGAGAACCAGTGTAATGTGTTTAAGAGTATAGAATCTGGCGCCAGATGGCCTGGGTTTCAATCCTAGCTCTTCTTCTCACTAGTTGCATGACTTCGGGCAAGTCACTTGTCATCAGTTTCTTCATCTGTAAAGTGGGCTTGATAATAAAATACTTATTTTGTAAGACTGTTGTGACAATGCAGTAAATTAAAATATGTAAAAGTACTTAGCCTGGGGCCTAGCACTTAGTAAGCACTGTACACATGTTAGCTATTCAACTGCTGATCTTTAATGGCCTTTCCGTTAGGGCAGGAGGTTTTCCTGTGACCACAATCCAGTTGTTCTTATTTCCAGTTATTTCAATGTCCTATCCCTTTGGAAAGTTAGATTTTTTGTAGTATATATATATATATATATATATATATATATATATATATATACATTATATAATTACATATTACAATTCTATTACTTATATAACTTTTTATATTTATCTGTTTTATGGAAACAATACGATTGACTGTTAGCGGTGTGGGAAAGACTTTCTCTTTAGCCTCTATCCATATGAACAAGTGAAATGGGAGTAGAATCAAAGCACATCACTGATGTGATTCTTTGGAAAATGTCTAGACGGCTGAGAAGCCATGATGGATGTCTGTCCTCTTCTTCACGTGACTCAGAGGCCTAAATGGCGCGGAGAACTGAGTCAACGGAATGTTTTGGCTCTGTCTATTTTCTCTGTGGCATGAAGCCCCACTTACTCTGTTAAATTGCTTGTGCTTTTTTTCTTCTTGCTGATTGGTGCATCTGAGGTAAGAATTTTATATTTAGTCATTGATTTTTTTTGAATGGGTATCACAAAAGAGATTTTTCTGAATAGGTACTGAAGTATTTTGGTATTATACCTATTTTTTGAAAAGTTGTTTGTTTTAGATAAATTAGGCCAGTACAGATGAGACTTTGGATATATTGCTCTTTAAAACATAGATTATAATTAACATCTGATAACATTTTTTAAGAGGCAGCATGGAATGATAAAGAAAATTCATTCATTAAACAAATATCCTTAACAAACTTTTAAGTTTCTTTATTTTAATTTCATTTATTTATCTTGAGAGAGAGAGAAAGAAAGAAGAGAGAGAAAGACAGAGAGAGGGAAGGGTGGAGAGAGAAGGAGAAAGAATACCAAGCAGGCTCCACGCTGTCAGTACAGAGCCCCGTAGAGGGCTCAGTGTCATGAACCATGAGATTGTGACCTGAGCTGAAATCGAGAGTCCAGCATTATCCGACTGAACCACGAGGTGCTCTTCTTTGAAGCTTCTAATAAATGTCAGCCCACTGTACTAGGTGAAGAGCGTATGTGCACACACACATTGCTCCCCCTCCTGCTTCTGATGAAAAGATATTTCTTCTCTTATAATTTACATCTGCTGAGAAGACAGACAGTAATCTAAGCATTATATAAATAAAGGAATATTTATAACTGGAGTAAGAACGTGGTATTGAGAGAGTATGTATTAGGAGAGCCCAAAGGAGGTTTCCTGAGGCAGTGATGCCTGAGCTGAGCTGGGAAGGATGAGCAGAGAACAGCTTGCAGAGCCACCAGGGAGTTAAGGAAAGGGATAATTGCAGACAGGGGCATCCGTATGCAAAGTTTGTGGCAAGGGTGGGGTGGGGGGCTTGGATTGTCTCAGGAGTGGAAAGAAGGTGAGAGTGGCCAGAATTCAGAAGCAAGGAGGAGTGTGGTGAAATGATGGGGCCATATAGGTAGGAGTCCAGAGCAATTAGGGCCTTGTGGGCCACCTTAAGTCTAGTGTTAGTCCCAAGTTCCTTGGGAAAGGATCCCTCAGATGTTGAGAGAAGCTTAGGCCATGGATTCTGGTCTATGAAACAAATGCCAAAAAAGTTTATAATAATCAGAACTTTAATGTTAATATTCTCAAAATATAAATAAATACAATTCCGTTATAAGCATGTTGTTTGTAAGAAAGTTACGGAATTTACAAAAAGATCAGTTTAAAGTATCCAGCAGGTGGTATGGGTTGGTAACAACATCAATTTAAAGTTGTATGACAGAGGGATGTTTGAGTAGCTCAGTCGATTAAGCATCTGACTTCAGCTTAGGTCACAGTCTCATGGTTTATGGGTTCAAGCCCTGTGTCCAGCTCTCTGCTGTCAGCACAGAGCCTGAGGCAGATCCTCTGTCCCCCTCTCTCTCATGGCCGCATGCTTTCTCTCTCAAAAATAAACATTAAAAAAAATTTAAAGTTGTATGATGAGTATCTTCTCTCAATCCTGGCGCCGTGTCTCTGACGGTATATATATCCTCACATGGAGGTAGGGCCAAACTTTAATTCTGTGGCTTTTCATGAATGTGAGGCCGTATGGTCTCTGAGATAGGCTGCGAATAAGGAACTAGTGAAATGCTGCATGCAGGGGAAAGCGATGCAGTCCAGGTGTACAAATTAAGGAAAAACGCTCTTTTAAAAACTTTTTTTTAACATTTATTTATTTTTGAGAGACAGAGAGAGACAGATCATGAGCAAGGGAGGGGCAGAGAGAGAGGGAGACACAGAATCTGAAGCAGGCTCCAGGCTCTGAGCTAGCTGTCAGCACAGAGCCCAATGTGGGGCTCGAACCCACAAACCTTGAGATCATGACCTGAGCTGTAGTTGGACACTCAACTGACTGAGCCATCTAGGCGCCCCCCAAAAAACCACTCTTAATATAAACTGACCAGACTTTAGAGGGGCCCGTGAGAATTTGGAGAGGTCAGTTAAGAGAAGGTTGCAGTGGTCCTAATAGGAGACGCTGGAGGCATATGGTGGGTCACGGTAGTGGAGCTGGAAAGACACAAGTGGCTTGATTTAGTCTTTGTTTAGGATGAAATATAGAGAACAACCACAATTTAGGACTTCATAGAATGCTATTCCCATCTTAGTGCTAGAATTAGGTAACCTGACTGAAAGGTAAATAAGACTCCCTAATTTACACCAATACAGTGATTCTTTTTTTTCCTCCACATGAAAATGACTTTTCATATTTGGATATCTGGATGTAGTTTAAACTTTTCATTTTCCAAACAACTATTTGCATGTATAAATAACCACTTGGTATGGAAATAACAAAATTTGCACATGCCAATATTAACACATACTAACACTCTGGCTTTGTTGTTCATGCCGAAATTACACAGAATTTGCCAACAAACATTTATGGAGCACCTACTATGTGCCAGGCAATAACGGGTTTTAGTTTATGACCTGTAAATTTGTATCCCCCCATAATTTTATAACATGTATGATAATTCTGAAAAAATTAAAAGCATTTCAATTTAGATTTAAAAAGCTTGGAGGTTAAAAGTATTAAAATGTAAATGTAGGGGTGCCTGGGTGGCTCAGTCAGCTAAGCGTCCTGCTTCGGCTCAGGTCACGATCTCACTGTTCGTGGGTTTGAGCCCCGCGTCGGGCTCTGTGCTGACAGCTAGCTCAGAGCCTGGAGCCTGCTTCAGATTCTGTATCTCTCTCTCTCTTTGGCCCTCCCCTGCTTGTGCTGTCTCTCTCTGTCTCTCAAAAATAAGTAAAAAACATAAAAAAATAAAATAAAAAATAAATAAAATGTAAAAGAAAAAAGAAGTTAAGCTTCTTAGTTCTTGAATATTGTGTGCCAAATGACCTAAATGTTTTAAGAATCCTTTTCGGCTTTTCGCCCTGGCTTCCCACTGCGTGCCCAGAATAATTGATTGTCCGTGTGTGATCCTATGAGCGTTGCAGCAAAAAGGGCAGAAAACAATGCACAGAGATAATGAGGTTTCACATTTTGCCCTGTCTACCTTTTTCTTTCAAACTAACCTAGGTTAATAAAACTTCACATGAAAGCCTTTGAAATTTCATCGTGGGTTTTGTGAAAGAGGTGAAAGTTGACCTTGAAGTGCTTGACCTATAACTTGGCAGCTACTGAAAGTCTAGCCTCATAATTCAGAGGTCCAGTGACAGCTTTCCCTATAAACTCAAGCCTTCATTTCACTGACATTTTCAGGTTTAGTCTCCTTGAAAATGCTAACAAAAGTGAAGCATATCATCTCTCCGCTTGGGATAGCAATGGTGATGTTTATGGAACCGTGTGCTGTCTCAGGGGTAATCTCCCGGATAATTTGGATTAACCTTATCGGGTCTCCAGATACCACATTACCCAGGGTGGATGATCTCCAGAATAACCTTTCCAGATCCCAAGGTTTTAAGCCCAGCACCATGTTTTATCAAAAAACTTTCCACAGAAATTCATTGAAAACTATCCGACCAGGCTTACTTCAACCCTTTTGGTCTAAAGTGGCCTTCATGATTCAGGCAAGAAAACATGCTATTTTCTGTGAATAATTCTAAGTAGAAAGTGGGGCAACCTGACATCTTGCTCTGTTTACCTCTTCTAGGAGACAGTTCTGTATCAAAGTGCTTTTCTCCTCACATTTGCCCAGGTTTTGAAATTGATTACCTGGGGGGTAGGGGGAGGGAGTAGTGCTTTTGACAGTTTTTTTTTGTTTGTTTGTTTTTTGTTTTTTTTTTTTACTGGTAGAGAGAATTTACTTAAAGGAGTGAGGAATTTCCCCCAGAAATGAATTTGTCTTTTGGACAGGCAACAGAAAAAATCTTTTATATGTATCGATCAAAAGTTCTTCTCAGTGTTTTTGTTTTTTGAAGAAAAGAGGGATATCAGATGCTTTCTGAAGCTGGGATCTACCCTGAAATTCTGTCCCACTCAAGACTTCTACAGTCTACTAGAGCTTGCTCTTTTCAAATCTAATGCTGTTCATAATTACTTCTTGGTATTATAAAGCTACAGCTTATAGTTCCAGTGCAAGACTGAATTTCACAGTCTCAAAACTAAAAAATAGAAATTACAATGACTGAATTATTTTATTTTTCTGCTTTTTAGAGAGGGCAAGCCGAGGTGATTCAATGCAGTTTTTCTGGAAAATATTTATCCCATTGGAATCAGTTTAAAGAGGTAGAGCAGAGTAGTGGTGGCTAATAAAATTAATACCATATCTGTAATAGTCTAGTACTCATGATCTCAATTGAAAGGAATATTAGAAGAAAATAATCCCTATGCATTCTTCATGTTGAAACCTGGTTTATGCTCCTGAAAATGAGATGTCTATATACCTTTACCCAATGCTCATTCATTTTTTTCTAAAAATTAATCTGATTAGGATGCTTAGGTTTTAAAAAAATGTTTATTCATTTTTTGAGAGAGAAAGAGAGGGAGAGAGAGAGAGAAAGAGGGGGAGGGCTAGAGAGAGAGGGAGACACAGAAACCGAAGCAGGCTCCAGGCTCTGAGCTGTCAGCACAGAGCCCAATGCAGGGCTCCAACCGACAAACCGTGAGATCATGGCCTGAACGGAAGTTGGACACTTAATTGACTGAACCACTCAGACGTTCCTGGATGCTCTTAAATATGTAGGGTGAAGGAAAGTATTGAGATTGGCTGTGCTCAAAAGATAAGATCCTATTGCTGATTTATTTCATAAAATAATCTGAATTGGTTAAGTTATAAGATTCAACAATTTAACCTTAGAAAACACTTTTCAAAATAACGGTTATTTCTATTTCCTTGAGAGTTTCCTCACTGCTTTGCATGTAGAGCCTCATTAATCTTGATAGCATTGTAAACTATATGTTATCGTCTCCATTTTATAAAGAAGGAAAACAGACTCAGGAGACGAAGACACCTGCCTGAGTCTGCCTGTCTGAAGGACACAGGAGCGGCCATTGTAACCTGCCCGTCTGTGACGCCCATGTACTTTCCACTATGCACCAGGCCTTCGAAATGCTTAGTTACATCCTGCTGCACCTTCTAGAGGGAAAGCTGGAGAGGTTAATGGGAAAGGCCAGACATGGGGCTGGGGAATGGAAGTGATTATGGGCACAGTGGTGTTTTCGCTGGAGAGTTACATATTTGGATACTAATGTGAAGAGCTGTGGCCAGGCAATTAGAAGATGAGCCAGTTTAAGCTAGCTTGAGGAATTTCCACTGAACTCGGGAGCACAATTTATTAGAAAGATTCATTTAAAGACTGGTTGGACCATTTCCTTGTCTCAGACCAATGAAATAACAGAAAGAAATTTTGCATTCCAACAACAGAACAATTCCCTGAAAACCTGAAGTGTGATATTTAAATAAATAATAAGAATAACAGTATTTACTTATGAGACTCATCCCGAGTATGAAGCTTTTTACAAATGCATTATTTTTAACCTCACAGCACTTTTGTAATGTAGGTTTTATTATTTCTGGTTTAGAGAGGAGGGAAAAACCCCGAAGAAATCAAGTATTAAGGAGGTTAACTGAGTTCAGTTGGGCTGGCAAATAGGTTCATCTTGATCTTGAATCTGCATTCTTTTACTGCATCTTGCTGTCTCCAAGGAAAATAGATGATCCACTTCCTTATCCATTGCACATTAATATATGATCTGAGAAGAGAGGCTTTCAAACTATATTTGATGAGTGACTAGTTTGCATATTAGATTGGAGGTACTGGTAAGGGCACAGCATGTAGGAGAAAACTTTTCTGATATTACAATGGTACCATAAGCTAGTGTGGTCTGGAAATAGTGGAAAAAGTGTGGACCACTTTTGCTTCAAAGTAGCTGAGTAGTCTTAGTTAAGTTGTGTAACATTTCTGGGTCCTAATTTTCATGTCTCTCTCATTTTCTCTTCTCAGCTCCTAGTTCAGTGCTTGGCACATTGTAAGAATGAAAATGATACATGATATATATGAGGATGCTCAGATGGCTAATTTTTGGAATTTCTTTCACTTCTAAATTCTGTTATTTGGTTTCTTTATTCTTACAAAGAGGAAAATGATGCCAATCTCTTTTGCAAGGTCATCATGGTAATTAACTGGTATATTTTCCAAGTTATGGAGGTCCTAAGGGAAGAGATAAGAAGACTACCTCTTATTTCTTTTAAAACAGTTATGATAACTTTTACCAATATGTTGCATTGATCAAATGCCACAAACATGTCAGGTACCATAGAGAAAATAGAACCTTCTCAGCAAGTTCATAATCTGAATACAATTTCATGGCACTAGTATTTGTGATAGAGTTTATCTATTTATTTATTTATATTTTTGCCAAACATTATTTATTTATTTTATAGTTTATTGTCAAGTTGGTTTTCATATTACACCCAGTGCTCATTTCAACAAGTGCCTTCCTCCATGCCCATCACCCATTTCCCCCTTTCCCCACCTCCATCAACCCTCAGTTTGTTCTCAGTATTTAAGAGTCTCTTATGGTTTGCCTCCCTCCCTCTCCTTAACTGATTTTTCCCCTTCCCCTCCCGCATGGTCCTCTGTTAAGTTTCTCCTGTTCCACATATGAGTGAAAACACATGGTATCTGTCTTTCTCTGCCTGACTTATTTCACTTAGCATGACACCCTCGAGTTCCATGCACATTGCTATGAATGGCCAGATTTCATTCTTTCTCATTGTCATGTAGTATTCCAGTGTACAGATAAACCACATCTCCTTGATCCTTTCGTCAGTTGATGGACATTTAGGATGTTTCCATGATTTGGCTATTGTTGAAAGTGCTGCTCTGAACATTGAGGTACATGTGCCCCTATGCATCAGCACTCGTTTATCCCTTGGGGAACTTCCTAGCAGTGCTATTGCTGGGTCATAGGGGAGTTCTATTGTTAGTTTTTTGTGGAACATCCACACTGTTTTCCAGAGCGGCTGCACCAGTGTACATTCCCACCAACAGTGTTAGAGGCTGCCTGTTTCTCCACATCCTTGCCAGTATCTAGTATCTTGATTTGTTCATTTTAGCCACTCTGACCAGCATGAGGTGGCATCTCAGTGTGGTTTTGATTTGTATTTTCCTGATGATGAGTGACACTGAGTGTTGTTTTATGTGTCTGTTGGCCATTTGGATTCCTCTTTGGAGAAGTGTCTGTTTATGTCTTCTGTTCATTTCTTCACTGGATTGTTTGTTTTTGGGGTGTGGAGTTTGGTGAGTTCCTTATTGATTTTGGATATTAGTCCTTTATCCGATATGTCATTTGCAACTATCTTTTCCCATTCTGTTGTTTGCTTATTAGTTTTCTTGATTGTTTCCTTTGTCCTGCAGAAGCTTTTTGTCTTGATGAGGTCCCAAAAGTTCATTTTTGCTCTTGACTTCTTGCCTTTAGAGATGTGTTGAGTAAAAAATTGCTGTGACTGAGGTTGAGGAGGTTGGTTCCTACTTTTTCCTTGAGGGTTTTGATGGTTTCCTGTCTCACATTCAGGTTCTTCAGCCATTTTGAGTTAATTTTTGTGTATGGTGTAAGAAAGTGGTCTAGTTTCATTCTTCTGCACGTTGCTGTCCAGTTCTCCCAGCACCACCTGCTAAGGAGGCAGTTTTTTTTCCATTGGATACTCTTTCCTGCTTTGTCAAAAATTAATTGGCCGTACATTTGTGGGCCCAGTTCTGGGTTCTCTATTCTATTCCATTGGTCCATGTGTCTGTTTTTGTGCCAATACCATACTGTCTTGATGATGACAGCTTTGTAGTAGAGGCTAAAGTC
The DNA here is from genome assembly GCA_004023785.1 of Mungos mungo. Lineage (NCBI taxonomy): Eukaryota > Metazoa > Chordata > Mammalia > Carnivora > Herpestidae > Mungos > Mungos mungo. The sequence continues at coordinate 156,359 of PISW01004357.1, forward strand.
TGCAATTGTGATGCCTCCCGTTTTAGTTTTCTTCTCTAATATTACTTTGGCCATCAGGGTCTTTTGTGGTTCCATACAAGTTTTAGGATAGTTTGTTCTAGCTTTGAGAAGATGCTGATGCAATTTTGATTGGGATTGAACTGAATGTGTAGATTGTTTTGGGTAGTATTGACATTTTAACAATATTTATTCTCCTAATCCATGAGCATGGAATGGTTTTCCACTTCTTTATGTCTTCTTCAATTTCCTTCATGAGTTTTCATCATACAGGTTTTTTACATCTTTGGTTAGGTTTATTCCTAGGTGTTTTATGGTTTTTCGTGCAACTGTGAATGGGATCAGTTTCTTAATTTCTCTTTCTGTTGCTTCATTATTGGTGTATAAAAATGCAACTGATTTGTGTACATTGATTTTGTACATTGCAACTTTGCTAAATTGATGTATCAGTTCTAATAGGCTTCTGGTGGAGTCTGCTGAGTTTTCCATGTAGAGTATCATGTCTTCTTTGAAAAGTGAAAGTTTGACTTCTTCTTTGCTGATTCTGATGCCTTTTATTTCCTTTTCTTGTCTGATTGCTGATGCTAGGACTTCCAGTACTATGTTAAACAGCAGTGGTTTGAGTGGACATCCCTGACATGTTCCTGATCTCAGGGGGAAAGCTCTCAGTTTTTCTTCATTCAGGATGATATTAGCTGTGAACTTCTCATAAATGGCTTTTATGATGTTTAGGTAAGTTCCTTCTATCCCGACTTTCTCAAGGGTCTTTATTAAGAAAGGATGCTGTATTTTGTTAAATGCTTTTTCTGCATTATTGACAAAATCATATGGTTTTTTATCTTTTCTTTTGTTAACGTGATGTATCACATTGATTGATTTGTGAATATTGAACCAGCCCTATAACCCAGGAATGACTCTCACTTGATCATGGTGGATAATTCTTTTTATATGCTTTTAAATTCGATTTGCTAGTATTTTGTTGAGGATTTTTGCATTCATATTTATCAGGAATATTGGCCTGTCGTTCTCTTTGTTTGCTGGATCTCTGTCTGGTTTGGGAATCAAAGTGATGCTGGCTTCATAGAATGAGTCAGAAAGTTTTTCTTCTATTTTTTGGAATAGCTTGAGAAGAATGGGTATTAGCGCTACTTTAAATGTCTTGTAGAATTCCCCAGGAAGGTTTCTGGCTGAGGGTTCTTGTTCATTGGGACGGTTTTGATAACTGATTCAATTTCTTCATAGGTATTGGTCTCTTCAGGTTTTCTATCTCTTCCTATTTGAATTTTGGTAGTGCATAGTGTTTAGAAATTTGTCCATTTTTCTAGGTTGTCCAGTTTGTTGGCATATAATTTTTCATAGTTAATTTGCAGATAATTGCTTGTATTTCTGAGGGATTGGTTGTAACAGATCCACTTTTATTCATGATTTTGTCTATTTGGGTGCTCTCGCACGCGCTCTCTCTCTCTCTCTCTCTCTCTCTCTCTCTCTCTTTCTCTCTCTCTCTTGAGAAGGCTGGCTAGAGGTTTACCAATTTTGTTTATTTTTTCAAAACACCAACTCTTGGTTTCATTGATCTGTTCAACTGTTTTTTTGGATCCTATATTGTTTATTTATACCCTCATCTTTATTATTTCTCTTCTGCTGCTGGGTTTGGGGTGCTCTTGCTGCTCTTCTTCGAGTTCCTTTAGGTGCACTGTTAGATTTTGTATTTGCACATTTTCTAGCTTCTTGAAACAGGCCTGGATTGCAATATACTTTCCTGTTAGGACTGCCTTTACTGCATTCCAAAGAGTTTGGATTGTTGTATTTTCACTTGTTTCCATATATTTTTTTATTTTCTTCTCTAATTGTCTGATTGACCCAGTCATTCTTTAGTAGGGTGGTCTTTAACCTCCATGATTTTGGAGGTTTTCTAGATTTTTTCCTATTATTGATTTCAAGTTTCATAGCATTGTGATCTGAAAGTGTGCATGATATGATCTCAATTCTTTTATATTTATTGAGGGCTGCTTTATGACCCAGTATGTGATCTATCTTGGAGAATGTGCCATGCACACTCAAGAAGAAAGTGAATTCCCTAGCCTCAGGATGTAGAGTTCTAAATATATCTCTCAAATCCATCTGTTCCAATGTGTCATTCAGGTCCATTGTTTCTTTAGTGACTTTCTGTCTAGTTGATCTATCTATTGCTGTAAGTGGAGCATTTAAATCCCCTGCAATTAGCACAGTCTTATCAATACGATTGTTTCTATTTGTGATTAACTGTATTATGTATTTGGGTGCTCCCAAATTCAGTGCATAGATATTTATAATTGTTAGCTTTTCCTGATGGAGAGACCCTGTAATTATTATATAATGCCCTTCTTAATCTCTACTGCCTTTACTTTCAAGTCCAGTTTGTCTGATATAAGTATGGCTACTCCAGGTTTCTTTGACTTCCAGTTGCCTGACAGATATTTCTCCATCCCCTTACTTTCTATCTGAAGGTGTCCTCAGGTCTAAAATAAGTCTCTTGTAGACAGCAACTAGATGGATTTTATTTTTCTATCTATTCTGATACCCTATGTCTTTTGATTGGAGCATTTAGTCCATTTACATTCAGTGTTATTATTGAAAAATATGGGTTTAGATTCATTGTGTTCTCTGTAGGGTTCGTTCTTATAGTAGTGTCTCTGGTACCTTGTGTTCCTTGCAACATTTCCCTCAGGGTTCTCCTTAGAATTTCTTGTGGAACTGACTTAGTGTTAATAAATTCCTTCAATTTTTTGTTTGGGAGAACCTTTATCTCTTCTATTCTGAATGACAGGCTTACTGGACAGAGGATTCTTGGCTGCATATTTTTTCTGTTCATCACATTGAAGATTTCCTGCCATTCCTTTCTGGCCTGCCAAGTTTCAGTAGATAGGTCTGTTACTATCCTGATGGGTCTCCCTTTGTATATTAGGACTCTTTTATCTGTAGCTGCTTTCAGAATTCTCTCTTTATCCTTATATTTTGCTAGTTTCACTATAATATGTAATGCCTAAGTTCAATTCAAGTTATGTTTGAGGGGAGTTCTCTGCGCCTCTTGGATTTCAATGTCTATTTCCTTCCCCAGATTTGTGAAGTTCTCTGGTATAATTTATTCAAGTGTCCCTTCAACACCTTTCTCTCTCTCTTCTTCTTCAGGAATTCCTGTGATACGGATATTGTTCCATTTGATTGCATCACTCAGTTCTTGAATTCTCCTTTTGTTACTCCTTGGTCAATTTATCTCTCTTTTACTCAGCTTAGTCTTTTTCTATAATTTTATCTTCTAACTCACCTATTCTGTTCTCTGCCTCTTCAATCCATGCAGCAACTGCCTTCATTTTATTATGCACCTCATTTATAGCATTTTAATTCATTAAAACTATTTTTAAGGTCCATAATCTTTGTAGAATAGCGTCTCAGCTCTCTTCCATGCCTTACTCAAGCCCAGCAATAAATTTTATGACTATTGTTGGAAATTCTTTGTCAGTTATGTTGCTTATATCCGTTTAGACCAATTCTTTTTTTTTTTTATAGTTTATTGTTAAGTTGGTTTCCATATAACAATCAGTGCTCTTCCCCACAAGTGCCCTCCTCTATGACCATCACCCCTTTCCCCTTTCCCCCTCCCCCTTCAGCCCTCAGTTTGTTTCCAGTATTCAAGAGTCTCTTATATTTGCCTCCCTCCCTCTCCCTAACGCTTTCCCCCCCTTCCCCTCCCTATCGTCCTCTGTTAGGTTTCTCCTGTTAGACCTATGAGTGAAAACATATGGTATCTGTCCTTCTCCACCTGACTTATTTCACTTAGCACGACACCCTTCATCCACTTTGCTATGAATGGCCAGATTTCATTCTTTCTCATTGCCATGTAGCATTTCATTGTATAGATAAACCACATCTTCTTGATCCATGCATCAGTTGGTAGACATTTAGGCTCTTTCCATGATTTGTCTATTGTTGAAAGTGCTGCTATGAACATTGGGGTACATGTGCCCCTATGCATAAGCACTTTTGTATCCCTTGGATAAATCCTCAGCAGTGCTATTGCTGGGTCATAGGGGAGTTCTACTGATAGTTTTTTGAGGAACCTCCACACAGTTTTCCAAAATGGCTGTACCACTTTATATTTCCCATCAACAATGTACGAGGGTGCTCGTCTCTCCACACCCTCGCCAGCATCTATAGTCTCTTGATTTGTTCATTTTAGCCACTCTGACCAGCGTGAGGTGGTATCTAAGTGTGGTTTTGATTTGTATTTCCCTGATGATGAGTGATGCTGAGCATCATTTCATGTATTTGTTGGCCATCTGAATGTCCTCTTTGGAGAAGTGTCTGTTCATGTCTTCTGCCCATCTCTTCACTGGATTGTTTGTTTTTCAGGTGTGGAGTTTGGTGAGTTACTTAGATTTGGATACTAGCCCTTTAACTGATACATCATTTGCAACTATCTTTTCATTCTGTCGGTTGCCTATTAGTTTTCTTGATTGTTTCCTTTGCAGTGCAGAAGCGTTGTGTCTTGATGAGATCCCAATAGTTCATTTTTGCTCTTGATTCCCTTGACTTTGGGGATGTCTCAAGTAGGAAATTGTTGCAGTTGAGGTCAAGGAGGTTGTTTCCTGCTTTCTTCTCTAGGGTTTTGATGGTTTCCTGTCTCACGTTCAGGTTCTTCAGCCACTTTGAGTTTATTTTTGTGTATGGTGTAAGAAAGTGGTCTAGTTTCATTCTTCTGCATGTTGCTGTCAAGTTCTCCCGGTACCACCTCTTAAAGAGGCCATTTTTTTTCATTGGATACTCTTTCCTACTTTGTCAAAGATTAATTGGCCGTACATTTGTGAGTTCAGTTCTGGGTTCTCTATTCCATTGGTCTATGTGTCTGTTTTTGTGCCAATACCATACTGTTTTGATGATGAAAACTTTGTAGTAGAGGCTAAAGTCTGGAATCGTGATGCCTCCTATTTTCATTTTCTTCTTCAGTATTACTTCTGCTATTCAGGGTTTTTTATGTTCCCATACGAATTTTAGGATAATTCGTTCAGCTTTGAAAAGAAAGCTGGTGCAATTTTGATTGGGATTGCATTGAATGTGTAGTTTTCTTTGGGTAATAATGGCATTTTAACAATGTTTATTCTTCTGATTCATGAGCATGGAATGGTTTTCCTTTTTTTGTGTGTCTTCTTCAATTTCCTTCATGAGTTTTCTATAGTTTTCATCGTACAGGTTTTTTACATCTTTGGTTAGGTTTATTCCTAGGTGTTTTATGGTGTTTGGTGCAGTTGTGAATGGAATCAGTTTCTTGATGTCTGTTTCTGTTGCTTCATTATTGGTGTATAAAAATGCCATTGATTTCTGTACATTGATGTTGTACCCTGCGACTTTGCTGAATTCATGGATCAGTTCTAGAAGGCTTCTGGTGGAGTCGATCAGGTTTTCCATGTAGAGTATCATGTCATCTGTGAAAAGTGATCACAATGCTATGAAACTTGAATTCAATCACTGGAAAACCTCCAAAAATGTGGAGGTTAAAATTCACCCTACTAAGAATTTTTGGGCTAATCAGGCAATTAATGAAGAAATTAAAAAGTATATAGAAATAAATGTAAATGAAAGTACAATTCAAACATTTTGACCAGTTTTTTTTCATTTATTTTTTTTTATTTTTCAATAGTTTATTGTCAATTTGGTTTCCATATAACAACCAGTGCTTCTCCCCACAAGTGCCCCCCACCATGACCATCACCCCCTCCCCCTTCAGTCCATGGTTTGTTTTCAGTATTCAGTAGTCTCCCTTGATCTGTGTCCCTAACTCTCCCCCACTCTCTTTCCTTCTTCCTCTCCCCATGGCCCCCTGCCAGGTCTCTCCTGTTAGATCTATGAATGCAAACATATGGTATCTGACCTTCTCTGCCTGACTTATTTTGCTTATCCTGACACCCTCAAGGTCCATCCACTTTGCTACAAATGGCCAGATTTCATTCTTCCTCATTGCCATATAGTACTCCATTGTATATATATACCACATCTTCTTGATCCATTCATTGGATCAATGTCCATCAAGTTGATGGACATTTAGGCTCTTTCCATGTTTTGGCTATTGTAGAAAGTGCCGCTATGAACATTGAGGTACATGTGCTCCTATGCATCAGCCCTTCTGTATCCCCTGGGTAAATCCCTAGCAGTGCTATTGCTGGGTCATAGGGGAGTTCTATCAATAGTTTTTTGAGGAGTCTCCACACTGGTTTCTGGAGCGGCTGCACCAGTTTACATTGCCACCAACAGTGTAGGAGGGTGCCTGTCTCTCCACACCCTCGCCAGCATCTATAGTCTTTTGATTTGTTCATTTTAGCAACTCTGACCGGTGTGAGGTGGTATCTCAGTGTGGTTTTGATTTGTATTTCCCTGATGATGAGTGACGCTGAGCATTGTTTCATGTGCCTGTTGGCCATCTGAATGTCCTCTTTGGAGAAGTGTCTATTCAGGTCTTCTGCCCATTTCTTCACTGGATCATTCATTTTTCGTGTATGGAGTTTAGTGATCTCCTTGTATATTTTGGATACTAGCCCTTTATCTGATATGCCATTTGCCACTATCTTTTCCCATTCTGTCACTTTTTTCCTGGAATTTCTTTAGAGTAGAGTTCTTCCATTTTTTGATTTTTAGATTTCTGTCTCTTGTCCTGTACTTGGAAGTACTAGTAGGCTCATAGATTCTCTAGGGCCTGTCCATTTGGAAAGTGTTCTTTTAATGGTGTCCCTTGGTCTCTCTTGTTGTGACTTTGGTTACTTTATTTCCCTACTCATACTGATATTTGGTATTCTCTACCATGTGTACCCTGGTTTATTTCTTGAGATTGCCCTGGATAGGAAAACAGACAGATCAACACACAAGCAACAAAAGCATGCAAATGCACAAACAAATCAAACAAACAAGGAAATAAAAAAAAAGAAAAGAAAAATAAAGAAATGAAAACCCCCCAGAACAAAAGCAGCAACAGACAAAGGGCAGTCTAAAAGCATAAACCCAGAAATCCCAGCTACAAATAACAAGCAGGGTGGAGGAAGTATTGATAGAGGACCATATACAAAGAGAGAAATGACAGGGTGGGGAGAGAGATTGAACATTGACCAGGTAGAGAGACTCAAAGGCTTAATTCAGAGAGAGAAAAAGGAGAATATGGCAGGAGGTGAGGAGAAAAACAACAAGCGAAGATAATGTTATTCTGAGAAACTATATAGTCTGATTATTTCAGAGAGAGAGAAAGGAAGGTAAAGAAGGAGGTATAGAACATGTATCACGAGAATGGATTAAATATGCCCATTTAAGCAAAACTTTAACCAGAATAACCAGTCTAGAGGAGGGGAGAGATAAGAATGAGATGAGGGAGAATATATATGAATAGCAAGAATTGATCTAGAGTTAATCCTCGCAATGCATCATTGCTGGTCTTGGGGGGAGGGGCTGTTTCTGCAGCATCTATTCGCTCTGTAAGAAAGCTGCTACCCAGCGCAGATGGGCGTGGTTTGGTGTAGGTTGGTCTCGCCTCCACTGTGGGTCCAGCCGGCAGCTCCCTGAGGCCCTGCCTTGGTGGTTGTGGGGAGAAAAATGGTGACCCCCTAGTTTCTTCTCAAATCAGGTGTTCCAAAACACTCCTTTGGGTCTGATCTCACTGTACCTCGGGCGCAGCCAAGGTGGGCTCTGCTCTGTCCCACACCCAGACGCCTTTCGAGCTCTTACCCCCTGTGCATTAATGATGTTGCCTGAAGTGTAATCCTGCCGCCAGGGCAGCTCCTCGCAGGGGTCTTAGCAGGGGACAAAGCAGGGGATAGTTTCCTCCTGATGTTGACTGAGTCCCTTGCATACTTTCTATCCCAGAGGGAGCTTCTGGGACCCAGGGTACTTCCAAGCAGGGGACTGAGCAGGGGATTGAGCAGGGGACCAGTTCCTCTTGATGGTGACCACACCCCTTGCGCACCGTCTAGCCCAGGGGGAATCTCTGGGACCGGGGCACCCCGCCCAAAGAAACCTGCACAGTTAGAGATAGGATCTCTCTCTGAAAGCACTGCGGTCAGATGTGGGATGATAGGATCCCTCTCCGTCCCCCGCCAAGCTTTTTGTCTTCTCCAGATACAGTTCTACAATTTCCCAGCCACTTTTTCTCATCCCTTTGTCTCTCTGCAGAGGAGCTCCCTCCCATCTGTGCCTCCTGCGTGTCCCAGCCCGTTTTTATCTTCCCCAGTTCACAATCATGCATCCATGAGGCTGTCTTCTTAGTGGACTCCGTCTCTTTCCCCTCTCAGAGTCTTGAAGTTCAGGTCCTTTGGCTTCAACCCTTTGTTTGAGAGATGCAGGCGGAAAGTACGGAACTCCCTATCCTATTTCTCTGCCATCTTGCCGAAGCCTCTCTGTGATTGAGTTTAAAAGTGACTCTATGCGAATGTTTGAGAGAATCTGTTCATATATTGTAGCACAGGAAAGAATCAGACTGGCATCAGTCAAGACATGGCCAGAAGGAAGAGAATTCTCTAAAAGCGTGTTATATTAGTGGCTCTTGTGCATCGCTTGTGTTTGTGAGACCCACCATTGTGTGTTCTCATAAAATATGGAAGCCAGGTGTTTTTGTGCTGTAGGCCTAGTAATTTGCCATGTGAAGGTCAATCATCTAACTTGATTCTCTATTTATTAATATTTGAAAATTTGATGTTAACATTTATACCATCAGCTTATTGTGAGATTGATAATTACTATAGGATAATCTGGGAAAGTTCTATTTCTCCAATTATATGGTTATTATATATTTGCCTGGCCTGTGAAATATCAAAATAAATTAGAAGCTTGTATTTACTAAAATGTTACAAGTGGAACTTGGTCCATATGATTTTATCATTCACTTTTCTTTGCTAAAAGCCGTAAGAGCAAAAAAGACAAGGAAAATAAGGGGAAGCCTTTCCTTACTGGCAATGAGAAGTGTATCAATTATGAAATCTCCTAAAAGCATGGTATTTTCTTCAGCCACAAGAGTTGCTATTTGTAAAGTGTTAGTGGATTTCCCAGATTTGTGCTAATAACATACAGGGATTCCAAGTTTTTATTTACACCTTACACTTTACTTGTAGGGAAACTGAATCGACAAAAATAATGTTATATGGGAAAAATACAAGAGTTAGATGTTGGGTAACGACTTTTCATTAATTTAAAAAATTCATTTATTCATCTCTTTATTTGTCCATACATTTATGCATTTAGCCAATATTAAGTTCCCACTACTGAGCTAGGTGATGAGGATAAAAAGATAACTGGTCTCATGTCTTTTTCATTTAATTTCTTCCTTATTAATATGTAAATAACTCATAAATGTTTAAAAGTAGGCTATCCTGATATTTCTGTTAATACGTATATTTGTCTTTATTTATGAAGACACTTATTCTTTACCAGAGATCCCCATGAATGGGGGAAAGGCTTGAATACTCTGAAATATCTGTAGCAAGTAAAAATATACACAAATTAAGAAATAATAACACGAAAGTATGGTGCTTGCTAGAGACTCTTCCCACTGCAAACAAAAGAGTCTTTTAAGATTGGAATATGAGCTATGTGACTGTAGTTCTCACTCTCCTCAAGTATTTAAAAGTGTGAAGCATGAGTGTATCTTAGACCAATCTTTTAGAGAGGCCTTTCTTTTACTTGATAACTGGCTTAAGAACAAAGGAAAAAAAAAAAAAAAAGGATTGACTCCATATCTGAAAAGCCAAGATCTTTACCTACATGGTCTGATCCAGGGACTCAAATGATGTTAGTAAGGTTGTCTTTCTCTGTTGACTCTGCTTCTCTGTATTGGCCCCATTTTATTGAGTAAGTTCTTCCCTCATAGTGATAGAAGAGCTGTCAGTAGCTTCAGATTTATGTCCTATTTTGCCAACAATTCAAATATAAGAATTGAGTTTCATTGGCTCTGGTTGGTCTGTCTTGAGTAATATGTCAATCTTTGGAGCTGGTGAGTGTCAGTCTACTCAAACCACATAAGCTGAGAATGAGGAATATCAAACTCCTCTACTAGAAGGAGAGGGCATGAATACAGATGTCATTACATTATTTTTCACAATATGTAGTATCTAGAAAGATTCTATCTGTTCTTTGCCCAATATCACAGTCAGCTGCCTCTCTCTTACCCCAGTGCACCAATTTTTGTCTGTCTTACACATTTGAGTTTGCTCATTAGTTATTTTTATGAGACTATGGCTTAAAACCAGGGATTTTCAGGGCTGTGAAGTCCTTAAGTGGAGAATGTTTCCATTTATAGCAGAAAAATTGTTCTGTGCTTTTTGGCCATATGGCCTGCCTTGGTGTGAAGACATGTATTCTTATGTCATCAAAATTCCTTGATATTTATATAATATCTTCTTTTATAGAGCAGGATACATGTCTTGTGTCCTCTTTACAAAGAACATTTAAAACTCTATCTCCTCAAAGGAAAAGCATTATAAAGTTGTGTAAATTATGTTAGAAATCATTTTTCATTTGAAAATTAAATTTTGTTTCCAACTGGATGGCTGTGTATAATCTAATAGATTTTTCAGTGTTTAAAATAGTAATATTTGACAATGGAGTCATACAGGAATCTATACATCATAACAATCAGAATAGTATGAAACTTTTAACTTTCCATGAGGATGCAAGATCAGTATACTCCATTAAAGAATATATTTGGAATTATTCAATTAAGTTTGTTATATTGCTCACACCTCTTAGGTAATTTATTTCTGTTAGGAGTTTCTACAGTCCCAAAGACTAAAACTCTTTTGTTAAACTAACCCTTGTCATAGTGTGAGATACTCAAGATTAAAGAAAAAAACACGTTATTTAATTTTAACAGAAAAACTCCTATTGAAGGTGGTAGAAACTGAGCTAGATTCCTAGTGTATCAGTAAACCACAAATGTAGGGGAAGGAAAACTCAGGGAGACTGAAATAAGGCATAATAGGCACACAAATACCCAAAAGCTTATAACACAGAAATAATTACAACAGATTATAAAGGTGGTGTTGGGTGATGTCAATTCCATACTCTGAAATAAAGCTTAAAGGATCTGAAGGATTCATACTACCTGAAGTGTTAGAACTACTAAGGAGACTACTAAGTCTTGGATGCAGGCAGTAGGAACTTCAGAAAGTTTACTTTTGTTTATCAGAAGATTTATTCTTTTTTGTTTTTTAATTTTTTATTTATTTTTGAGAGATAGAGACAGCATGAGCAGGGGAGGGTCAGAGAGAAGGAGACACAGAATCTGAAGACAGGCTCCAGGCTCTGAGCTGTCAGCACAGAGCCCGACATGGGGCTCAAACCCACAAACCGTGAGATCATGACCTGAGCTGAAGTCAGACACTCAACCGACTGAGCCACCCAGGCGCCCCCCAGAAGATTTATTCTTAGCAAGTGGGTGGGTGGGCAGGTACCCTCTTTCTCCCTTGATTCTCACACAGATTTGGCTGTTTAATCTCTCCAGCATGAAAAATTCTCCCTAGTTTATATCAATACAAATTTTTCTCTTTGAAGTAATCTGGACAATCCTACTATTTAAACTCCCTAAAAGCAATAAATCCAGAGGTGCCTGGGTGGCTCAGTTGGTTAGGCATTGGACTTTGGCTCAAGTCATAATCTCATGGCTTTTGAGTTCAAGCCCCATGTCGGGCTCTGTTTTGACAGCTCAGAGCCTGGAGCCCATTTTTTTTTAATTTTTTATTATTTATTTATTTATTTATTTATTTATTTATTTTTAAATATAACACAATTTATTTTTTTAACATATGCAATTATTTTCCGTCATTTACAATACAGTGGTTACAATGACACTCCAAACAGAAAAGCAAGGTAAAAAATCAAAACCTCCACTTCTATTTCATGCAATTAGACTTATACAGAAATTAATAGGTTAAGTACCAACTAGTTAATCACCTAATTTCACAGCTATCTGAAGTGGCAATCGTTATTTAGCAGCTTATCTATGATACATTCAAGATACATGATACAATTTATTACTTGCCTATTGGCTAAAACACAGCCTGCTTAATACCTTTCCTTAAATTCCACCTCTATACTACAGTATACTTGAGGTCCATGCAGAAAAGTAGTTACCTTTTATATAGGAAATGGATGCTTAAGTCTTTGGTGCTGTAAAGGCAACTTCATTTAAACATAACCACCCCCACCACCATAAAAAGAAGAGGAAGAAAGAAAAAAAAAAA